>PVLD010010762.1:0-69045 GCA_004027595.1 Dinomys branickii | reverse complement strand
AGTGTGTGTTCAGGCTAACACATACAGATATACACTATTAATCTAATTTCCTGTCTTCGATTATTGCTTAGCATTAAGTGATATAATACAATAGTAGAACCATGTTAGCCCTCCTGCACATATGTATATTCATGTATATTCCTCTATACATACATACATACATTTTTGTCTTTTTCTTTTCTCCTTTCCTTCGTCCCATGCGTTCTCTGTTTTTGAACAGATTTCCTTCATGACTTTTAGTTTATATTCCCACCCTCGGGTTCTTACACCAGTGATATTACAATACCACTTATAAAGTAACTGTAAAACCCACTAAAGCTTAGAAATACTTTCATTGAACATATTAAAAATTAACTGATGGGTATAAGTAAATTGGAACTATAGTAGATTAATAAGTTGAATTTTGCACTTATATCGTAACTTCATTTATAAATTTCATTTATATACATGAGGAATTCACTCAAGCAAACCAATGCTGTCACAGCAAGCAAATCCATGCCTGAAATGTACTATATAGTGTCACGCTTCTGTGTAAGTATCTTTCCCTATAAAATTATTTATAGGTCCCATGTAGTATATTAGTGATAAAGAAAAAAGCCTAATTGTTCTTTTGGGAGCCAGAATAACTAGCAGTCATGAGAGGTGATAGCTAAAGGAATAAATAATTTTATGACATTCCTACAAATCTGTACTTCTACAATACTTGACGTTTTTCTGACAGAAATCACTAAACACTGAAGTCATTACAAATGAGAATCATGACTGAAAATACTACGATTTTATTTCATTCTCATTGAAAAAAGTCTAAACAGCTCACTAAAGGTACACTCTATTTCTATAGTCATCTCCATACTTAGAGACTGTCTACACTCAAACTCTGTGATTTAATTCTATATCTAAGAGGAGTACATTTGTTTTTCTCTCACTTCAGCAAAGAATTTGGTATAAAGAAAGCATACTAAAGAATTCAAAAGGGGGAAGTGAAAGATCTGAGGAAATTTATTAGAGCTTTTCTTCCCCACTCTCTTTGATGAAAGGTATATTTACTGATTTTAGTTTCTATTTTCTGTCTGTAAAAAAAAAAAAAAGACCATCGTTTTATTTTTCGGGCGTCTGCATGTGCTTTTCTGTTGCTTGGTGTGTTCAGTCAGGGGATGTTGGTAAACTTCCAACCCTCTCTTTTGTAAATAAATTGTTTTCGGCAAGGAAACACATAAAAATATAACCTGACACACAAAAGCATCAAGAAAGACATCAAACGCTTACATAGATATAAATTAACAAAACAAACCAATAATATGAGAAACTTCTCAAACTTCAAACAAATCAAACCATTCTCATCTTGAGAAAAGGTAATTTATCCTAGCTGTGTGCAGAAATAGAATAAAAATCATTCTGGCAAGGTATCTAAAAATCCCACAATCATTTTCTTTGCAAGTAAGTTCAAATTCATTCAGAGTTCAGTATCTTATGGAGCCTATTAAACCCCACGCTGCATTTTAAATTTGGTTGTATGTGTGTTATAATAATCCAGTTTAAATCATAATCAACTGCAGCCCCACAATGTAATTATTAACAACAGAATTTTATCTCTTTAAACTCAGTAACTTTGTGGATCATTTAAAATTTCTGCACAAAACCTCAGTAATATTTATATAAATTTATATTTATATAAATTTACATATATTTATATAAAATATATATTAAACTTACTGAATAATGAATTCATCATTCAGATGTATCTGACACTGACATAATCTCATTACATTTTTCCACAAGGACTTACAAAAATTAAAGATAACTTATTTTCACAAAACACAAAACCTATTATTTTTTAGAATAGATATTACCAACCCATTTGATCGATTTATTGACTTAAGATTTGTGTTAATGTTTTCAAACAAATCACATGCTGATTTAGGGCTAGACATTTGTCTTATGTTTCTTATTCTCTACACCACTAGGCACACAGTCCAGCAGAGGACCAGACGGCTAAAAAGCAATGGCTCTATTAGCTACAACTCAAAATTTGTATCTGCTTTTTACTCATTTCCAAAAAGATAGGTTTTCATTCTTGTCTTTTAAGTGACAATAAACCAAGGAACCAAAATGTACTGTATACTAATACGCTAGATTCTGAGGGCAGGAGGTTCAAACTTAAGACTGTAAAGAAAAACACATGCAGATCTAGCAAAAGCACACACTGAAGATACGGAGATGAGAAACAGACTCAAATGACAAAAGACACACAAAAACAACCTAAACTAAGTCTTAAAAACCAAGTTCTAGAATTTTTTTGAGTATAACATTAAAGTATTATGATATCCACTTCACCAATTATTTCTATCTCAGTACTGAAGCAAAACATTAAATGAGGACATAGTAAAATGTATAGAAAAGTCACAGTCTTAACTCAGACGTGGCCTGAGTGCCAGGTCTGCTTCTCACTGCGCTTGAGCGCCGCTTGCCTGGGCACGTTACTCTCGGTAGCTCCCTCAGACATAGAATGGTACTGACAGTGAGAGTACCTGCCTTTCAGGGTTGCTGGATTAAATGTGAGGCGAAGTGTTTAATAATGTGACCTATACTGAGGATTCACTAAATAATAGTTATTCTAAAGAGTCTGTTTTTCTGATCCAGAAATTCAAAACTGAAAAAATACTTAAACACTTCATTACATACTTCCCCACAAATCACAGGCTGTACCTGGATTCCAAGGCACCCAAATATAACCAGCATTTTTCTATTAGTATTTTCTTACACCGCTGGACTAGGGCACTCCCTAAATGAAAATCTTACAGTTAAATATGAAGTTGTGTAATGTGACTTATAAAAGCAATCTTCAAAACTTAATTACATCAAAATTTCCTCTTCCTGTGGTCACAGATATAAATATCACAGGCCCTAATTAACTACCTTGTGAGAAAAAGGAACAGAAGCCTCTCTCGTGATGCTGGCTGATCTCGAGTACTGAAATAGGAGTAAATCTGAAGAGCAAATAAGACGAGCCAGAATACCATGAACAGGACAGGGACGACCAGCTGATTCCACAAGGACATTCCCAAGGCCAGAAGGCCATAGACCTCCACTACCTGGATAAGAAAACAAGGCAAGAAGACATCTTGTATCACCTTTGATGGATACTTTTAAACATTCAAATGTATTTAAAGTACTTATGATAAAAAATAGCTTTTCTTTTATTTGCAAGATCCTTTCAGCAAAATTCCTTTAAAGTTAGTTCTACACACAGTAATCTGCTTCTAAAATTTAGTGATTTTGACCTTATTATTAACATTCAATAGGGGCACATCTATGGTGATAGCAAACTGCCCTAAGAGCTCAGGAATAAGGTCAAAGTAAGATCATGTTCACAAAATTACCTCACAGGTAGTTTGAAGAGAGGAGATAAACACTCATGTCTACTTAAAATAATCAAGATTAGCATGAATGATACAATACTGATTAAGAAACTGGGAAAAAGGGAAACATAAAAGTAAGAATTTTTCAGGGTTTCTCCAGGAGTAAGTCACAGGTAAGAGGTAGTTCAATGGAAGGCATAGCTCTGTCTGTGCAGTGGAGAAATTTACTCTATTGCAAAGATAATACTTTCCCCCTAGACAAATTCCCCATGCTCCTACTGTGTAGTCATCAGGCAACAGTTTTGATTTATTTTGTTTGCCAAGCACACTAACACTCAAGAAAAAGGCACATATTTTAATAATAATAATCTATTATAACTCTATAAACTGGTTTTCCAGTTTATAAGCAATCTCTTATAAAAATGAGTAATAAAAACCAATTCCCAGAATCTCATTCAATCTAAGAGCACAGCTGTAATTAAGTTTTTAGAGTTACTAAGCCAGGGACCAATTCCTGGGAACCCAGTAGGATTCTGCTAGGCAGCCTAAAAATCCTAATACAGCAGCCATCTGGTCTTGCTGAAATTTCTCAACGTGATACGAGGATGTTTTGATAACCTATAGAGATTTGTAAGTGTTAAGCTCAAATACACTGATTTGCAGATTAGTCTAAGTTTAAAATTTTTTCAGCAATAAAACAAATGCTTTTTCTGAAGCTTAATTTCTCATTTTCCCAACCAGAAAATACTTTTTAGCCAGGAATGGTGGCACATTCCTATACTCCCAGCACCCAAGAAGCTGAAGCAGGAGAATTTCCATGCATTTGAGAGCAGCCTGGATTACATAGCGAGTTCAGTATCAGACTGGACTACACAGTCAGACTCTGGCTCAAAAAAAAAAAAGATTTAAATAACTTGCTGACTAGCTACAGTATATTACTACTACTAAAGGCAAACTGACTACTGAGAAGTAGAAAGTAGGTCTCCTATTTTCAATTCAAGGCACAAACCAGTAAAAAGCCTGACAGTTTACATTTCTTTCTCATCCAATTCTTCCCAAAGAACAAATTTCACAACCTATAATTTATTTCCCACTACTATGCCTCATGATACATGAGTCAAATGACAACCGAGGAAATAAATACAACACTGAAAATGAACACTTTGCATTATGGAAATTAAATATTTAATATGCAAGATTCATTAAATACTATAAACAAGGTTAGCTCCACTAAATAAAATTCAACAAAAAAGTTAAATTTGTTATTCTCACTCTGAAAGTAACTATGTACAGCCCTTTGTCATGAAATATTTCTACACCAAGGGCATGGAATGATCTCTTCTTTGAAACATTTACTTCTGGGAAACTACCCACGTTAATTATTAAGATGAAGAAAAAAGGCAGAGTCTGGCTAAGGCCCAGAGTTTAATTATAGAATTTTTCTAGATGATCTGCCCTGGGGCCACAAGAGAACACTGCTCTCAGTAGTACTGGTTTGGTCAGTCCGAGACCCTATACCGTACTGTCACATACACACTGTGGAAGGCAGAAGAGAATAACCATGGTAACATCCTCTTTCTACCCTAATACCAGGTTTAAGGATCTATCTTAAATACTGAACCTTAACAAATGAAAGAGAAACATTTATCTCCCAAATGTCTGTTTATATCTGAGTAATCTGTCTTAGAGCAAAGGCTAAAAATGGGAGGAAGGCTACTCCAAGAAGCATGCTAGGTTGTCAGTTCAGGCTCTTACACGAAATCCCTAATAATATAACCCACAACTATTTTTCTATTTAAATAAATTAAGTAAATGAAGGGAAGGAACTGCCACCACAGAGGGACTACAGATGGAGCGATCAGGATCTGGCCCCTAGGTAGTCCACACTGTGCTATCTCTGCCTTCCTTACAGTAGCTAACACATACTGAACAGCACCCGCCTGGCACTGAACTCACTTCACTCTCACAGCGACCCAGAGAAGGAAAGTGCTGCTATTATTAGCTTCACTTCACACAAAGTGAGGATCAGTGATCATCCCACGGTATAAAGCTGTAAACAGCAGCCTCGGTATGAACCCGAAAACCTGCTGCCAGAGAACCGTTCACTTTACAGCAGCGTTCCTGACAGAACTCTGTAAGAATGAATCTTGGTGCTCCTAATTGGGCTAAAACTAGCTGCTGTTTTGAAAGTGTAAAAAAGAATGTTACCATAAGTAAGACTGAAATAAAAATAAACAAACATTTAGTATTTATGTGGAATGTTATCCACCTGGTCTTACCTGAACCAATTCTCTGTACGCAGATTTAGCAAGGTTATAAGGTACTAAAAGATTAGACCCAAGAAAATACAGAACTTCCAGGCCAGTAAAAATCATAGCAAATTTGTTGATGATAACAATAGTTTCCAGAGGAACGAGGCAGAGTCGTGCTAGCAGAGGAAGCATGTGAGCTGAAAAGAGCCAAATCTGCTTCGTTTTCATGACACACGAGCATAAAGTACACACCACCAACTGACCTAAAATGGGGAAAAGAATGCTTTTAATTCTGAGCACCTGGTAACCACAAAAAAAAAATACTGTTTATAAGGACGATAAAACAGCTACTGAAGAAGTCTAAGGTTTTGTAGGTGTTTTAAATCAAATTTTAATTTCATCTGACCATAGTTTCATACTCACATTTACTGCAAATTCTAAATACTAATTCTTTAGGGCCAATTTGAAAAATGCAGCCCAAATCTCCACTGGTCTTCATATTTCTGATGGCATATATAAAATGAAGAAACCTTTTTTCTAAATGTCTAAATAAGTTTTACAGCAATTCAGTTAGTACCCTTCATATATAGCTCCTTTTCCAAAAGTACTCAACATTTAACTGTTCTGCACACCAGGCAGAAGCATAAATTCTAAGAGATACACTTACCTGCCAAAGACTACACTACAACACGATGACTTACCCTGTGGTTTTTCCTATCTTTATTTTTAGAAGACCATATATAACTCTCAGTAACTTAATCATCAAAGTTATAACAGTGAAGTTCAAACAAATTCTTCTCACAGAGAATTACACAAAATAACTATAGAAAATTAGAAATACAGAGAAAAATAAATCCTCAATCCTCATGCCATCACCCAAATAGCACTATGCAACCATATCCATTAAATGAAATACTTAGTATAAAGCTTTACTACTGTACCTGAAATCAGGTAAGTGCTCAATAGTTAACTATTCACTATGTTTTCAGTTATTCTATGCATATGATTATATACAAATGTTCACTTTGCACTCTAAAATCTTCCATATATTGTCTTTGGGTTTCGTAGGAACTTCCTATTTTTCTACTCTGATGACAAAGCCACCCTGTTCGATTTCAATGACTACTGTTTTGTATGGAATTTCTTGGAGATTCTTAAACATGTTATCTTCCAGATTAAGAATCATTTAGTCAAATCCTCTTCCTCCTTGCCAATGAAAAGCAAAATAAAATTTGGGGATTTGTATTTGTGCTCTATTCATGGAACTGTTAGAAAAATACAAAACTGGCACCCATTTACACATGTTAAACATTGATAACAACCTACTACAGAATGTATGGTATTTTCTTCCACAAAGCATTAAGTTTTGCCTTTAAAGAATACTTGAAAAATGTGAACAATATTAATAAGTGTACATAAAAGAGAAATACTAAAAGAAAACAAGAAAAGAGGCCACCAGAAGATATTTCAACAGTATTTTGAAAGGTGAAAACAAGAGACAGGAGCCCTCACAGTGCTCTTAGCTGCCATCACTGTTAGAAGTTTGCTCACTACAGACAGTGAAACAGAGGCTCCTGGACCCTGGCAGAGGTGAGACGCCCAACTACAATCTCCTGATGAGGATACATTGCACAAGTCGGGCTCTCCCAGTTCCCAGAGCACTGCTGCTAAGTTGATCACTCAGTTCTCAGCAGCCACTGTCACCCCACCTGCCTACAGGAAAGAATCTCTTGTGAAGAAGTTGACTGGTCCAAGTCAAAGAATGTACAAACACTGATACTTTGGGGTACCTCCCCCAAACGGCCAGTCTTACCTGACAGGCCACCATGGAACACAGGGGTTGGTAAACCCTAAAAGTTATTATTAACCCAGTAACAACTTAAATATTCCCTTTAACACAAATGATTAAGAATCTCTAGACATTTAAGAAAACATGATTTAGTCAATCTCAGATATAGCCTAGACACCAGTACATAAATGTATCCCAGTGATTCTAAGTCAGGCTTCAGAAACGCTGCTCTCTCACTAAATACGAACACCAGAACAAAGAAACAGAAAAAGATCTGAGGAAAAGGACAGAATGCAAGTAGTAAAGTTTCAAAACAGGGACACCCATGTGGGACCCTTTCTGTCTTAGAAGCTTTCTATCTCCCAACGAATATTTCCTGCTGTTAAAAAAAAAAGATAAATACTATCTAAGAAAATAAAGATTGCCATAATGAAGCATTCAGTGAAAACAAGCTCTAAGATATAAAAAGCATAAAATGAAATTAAAATGCAACAAAAGGGTTGGAATATAAAGTAGGGAAATCTCAAAAAGTAAAATAAAACACACCCCCTTAAAAACAAAAATAACAGAAACAGCTCAAAAGAAGGAAAACACAACACATCGACAATAAGAAGATTAGGGGCTCAGTGTACGAGATCAAATTCAACTAACAGGAACTCTGGAAAGGAAAGACGAAGCAGCAGAAAGAAATCATGAGCCAGAAGAAGAGACCGCTAGGGAATGACACCCAGGAGGGCAGATGGGGGCTGCAGCGGAGGGCCCATTCTCTCACAAAATTGCCGTCGTTTTAATAACTAAAAATAAGCATACTTTGATTAAAAATTTAAAAACTGAAACTAAAAAAAAAGGGCTTGAAGAACATGCTTTAGTACTGGAACTGATTAGAAATCTTAATTCTGGCCCAGTTTCTTTCTTATACTCAGGATACAATTAGATGTCCTCAGGCAGCATGACGTAAACTCCCCAACTCCGAAACTCCCATCAGTCTGTGCTAGTGCACGCCATGCTCAGCTGCGGCCTCCTCGGACTCCTTATCCTCTTCCACAGAAGAGCATGACTCATGACATATTCTTCTTGACAGGAGACTATGCATATTGTTTAGGTGAAAGAAGGAAGAGTCATACTTCCAGCGGAATCTCCCTTGTTGCTCTAAAAACGTTGTCTTTTCATGTGCCTGTTTCAGCTAGTAATTCTGAATAAATCCAAGTCACAAAATATTCCTTGGATTTCAAATTTCTACTATTAGAAATATCTCCAAAAAATTTGCAATCTTAAGCAATTGTGAAATATTCAAATACTTCGTTTTTCATTGTTATTATAAAATAGAAGAAAAGAAATAGAACATTATTTTAAATAAAAGTCAGAAGGTGCTATTTAACAGTACATAAATATGGCTTCATTTTGTTATTATCGGAAAATTTAGTTAAGTAAACAGGTGACATAATTCACTGATAGGCAGAACATAAGGAAAAATCTCTCAAGCTTGTATTAAGGTGCATTAACAAGAAAATTTTATAAGCTTTCTAAGCTTATAAATATGTCCGTACGTAAATGTTACCACTGTTACATATACCAAATCAAAAGATACAGTCATAATCCCCAGTACCGCCAAAAAAAAAAAAAAAAGATACAGTCATAAAGTAACCTTTTGTGTCTTGCTGTCCTGACATCCACTTTGTGGAGATTACTGGTTCTTCTGCCCCTAGATGAAACCTAAAACAAGCCTCCTAACTTCTACTCTGCTTTAAGTTTCACAGTCTCTCTTAGTAATAACCAAAACTGTGGCGCTGCTTTGACATCGAGACCTCTCTCTCACTGGACTTTGGGCCCCTCCTCTGGGACTGCAGAGGGGAAACGCAATCGGGACAAGGGAGGGAATGGCTGTGGTCACTTTCTTTCTCCTTTCCACCCAGCACACCTTTCTGTCACCCCTGAGTCGACCAGGCCTGGAGCAGGCAGCAATGAGAAGGGCACAGGAAAGTTCCTACCTGGCTGTTCTCATAATGATGTATTGCTGGTGCTGTCTGGACTTGGAATATTTAAAACTGATTCATCTCATTTTCCTAGGCACTCTTATGAGACCCTCTGAGACTGTTCTCACCACCGCGTGTCGCTCCCTTGCGGCACACCTGGCTACGGCACGCACTCTCCACCGGCCACTGCTGGCTCTATTTTCAGTTCCCGGAGATCTGAAAGTTCTGACGCGGTTTGGGTCTCCTCATCACTCAAAGAGCCCACCTAAATGGACTAAGAAAACCCCACGGCTTCTTGTGCCTTTTATCCCCATCAAACTCATCCTTTGTCTCCACAAATGGGAAGATGCAGGAAAACCCAACAAGGCATTTTCACTTCATAGTCAAAAATTCTACAGGCAGCCAGCCTATCACTTGCCTTTCACATCAAATTAGAATTGAATCATACTATAATTTAAAATTTTTTAGCAGCTTCATTTCAAAGACTGAAAAGAAACAGATAAAATTAACATGCTTTGAAAATATCCCAAATATTTTCATATACAGTATATTCATTCAATCTATACTAAATGTTGAACAATGTTTTGTGCCCCTTTCCGGGTAAGTAGAAATTGGGTGTGTGGGCTGCCACACCTTCATTTGGAACAGTCCCGTGTGGTGAGGCCTAGGCAGCGCAGCTCTGTCCCTGGCAGGCCGGAGTCAGTCTGTAGTACCCTCCCACTCCACAGAAGATGCGCCACACTCCAGGTCCACTGCTGAAGGCTCCACCTCCAGAGGGCTGGGAAGTACTTCAGAAAACCACCATTTCTCCAGAAATCTTCCTTTAATCTCCAATATTAAACTTTTTAATCTTTCACATAAGTTGAAGAATCACATAATAGGCTTACTCTCATTTCTTTTTTTGCAATTTGGCATGGTAGAGGTCTGATAGCTCACTTCAGATTTTATGTGTATTGTTTTTAGGCCTCAGTCAACATTTCTGTTTTTAACATTCTGTTATTTGTTTCGGTAACGTTTCAAGTTCTTAATGTTTCTGCAACTTTTTTGACAGCAGGGTGAGGACTTTCAAAAACAATAATCAAATTTAAAATATTATATATTGTTTTAATATTTCAAAGTAACAATTACCTCTGCTTAAAAATTAATCTTCCCAAATACTTAAAATATGCTTTAATAAATCAGTAACTATGGGCTGTGCATAATACAATTATAAATATACAAACTAAATGCCTATGCACAAGGAAAAAAAGACTAAGAAATTATAACATTAAATAACGAGTGTATTTGGAAAGAGATGTAACAATTATGAATTCGTATTTCAATGAATATAAAGTACGAAGAATAGTTGTTTCCAACCCATATTTTTAATTCTGTAACAATACATACCTATTAAGGCTGTGGTAAACCGATTCATGGAAAGAGGCTCCAAATACATCGGTCCTTCATAGGCAGACTCCAGTTCACTCCTAACATAGTCCCTAAAGAACGAGAATGCTAAGAATGTACTGGATGGAAAAAAGCAGCAGATCAGTCACATCATTCTCATAAAACATGTATCAGTAGCTTTTCTTTCTGCATCTAAGGAAACATTTATAAAAAATTATACTAATATGGCCTCCATCTCTGTCTTCCATATACTGGAAACACACACACTTTATTGAAACTGAATTTTACAATGCAGAGAAGGCTGCCATAGCTCTACTTTGTGGGATTTTCTTTCTTTCCATGGCCTTATTCATTATTTTATACCTAGAAAAAAGCAAGTTAGGACCTCATTTCTCAAACCTACTACTTAACTGAAAATATATATTAAACTTCCCCTCTTTTAGCTTGCTTAACTATCACCCCATCATCCCCAAAGTTCGTTCCCAGTTGTTTTATTAGATACTGACAAAACTACAATCTAATGAGAAAATTGGTTCATAGCATAATAATCCTTAAATATTATTACTTTTAAATCTACAGGTAATCTATGATGAGAATTATAATATTCAAATAGGCTAAATATTTATTTTGAAACAAATAGTAAGTCACACACACAAAGTACTCCTGTTTAAGGACTACTGAACATGTGAATATTGAAAAATGGAAACCTTTTAAGTAGTAAGAGCGTTTTACACTCTAATGAGAATATATTCGCAGGAATCACAACAAGAAATCTTTACTATAACTTAAGTAGTATTACTGGAAAATACTTGCCTTAAGTTCTTTTTTAATCAAAAGGAAGTTTGTCTTAAAAAATCCTCCTCTTTAACTCCTGAATGCTTTGTTCATTGCACTTTAAATAATTTGAACGTTTCAAGTATTTCTGAACTAACTCAAACTGTGTATTTACTTTTTCCATGAAATTACTTCCTGTTAGGCAACCAAGTTGAATTCCTTCAGCATAGCACATAGCAAAACAAAGAATGACCCTTACATAATAAAGCAGCAAAGTACTGCCGAGAATTCTAACTGTAAAAGAAAAATTAACTTTCTTTAAAGAACAGAAACAGTTTGGGGATGACCAACTAAGCTCCATAGGGAAACTAGTAATCCTCTCCCATCACTCTCTAATGACCGCTTTAGCATGCAATGTTTTCACATTCTCTTTCTAACACAAGAAAAGCCAGATTCTCAGGAATGTGCATCAACCAAGGGCAAGTGTGTCCCAAAGGGACACTGTGCAATGTCTAGTAACATTTCTGGTTGCCAGAACTGAAGGAAAGGTACTACCAGCACCCAGTTGGTGTTAAAAACCAAGGATGCTATTACACATTGTACAATACATGGGACAGTTCCCCAAAGAATTGTCTGATCTAAAATGTCAATCACACCGTGGCTGAGTAACCTAGTTTTAATGTAAGGAAGTATAAATGCCACAAATAACACATAAATTCTGATCATTATAGGGAACTGCCAAAGTACTTACATTTAATACAGTTTTAGAACAGAATGCTAAGAGAATTATGAAGTTTAAAATATATATGTTAACACAAAGTTTTTGAAATGCTATTAAAGAAATAAATATATATTTAAAAGAAACAGTAAAACTGAGTCTCAATACTACCTAAGCCTCTAAACACCAGTAAGTTCTTCATGGAATATACTCCATTCCAGGTGTAAACAGACCAAGCAAAACCCACAATTCAGGAGACCGGAGGTTCCCAGGGGCTAAGGACAGGGGAAATAGAGGGAACTGCTTCATGGGTGCTGGGTCTTACTTTGGGGTAATTAAAATGTTTCAGAATTAGATAAAGGAATTATATGAAAGTACTACATGCCACTTTAAACTGTTTAATTTTCTATTACGTGAATTTTACGTCATTTAGAAGGCACATCAGCAGAGGAGCATTAACCGGAGGGAAGCCCAAAGGTGCCCGCAAGGGTCTCCATCCCAGCAGCTTTCTTCCTGAGAGCTGGAGCAGAGAAGCACAGGTCCCTGTCATGTTTGCTCTCCCATCTGGTTCTGTCACACTGTTGATGCTTTATAATGTGACTGAGCAAACTCCACAACTACACAAGTGCTACACAACTGCTTACTGGTGAGACCTGCATTATTTTGCATTCTTTTTTTTTTTGGTATCAGGAATCAAACTCAGGACCTGTGCTTGCCAAGCAGATGCTTGTGCCGCTAAGCTATATCCCCGGCCCTCTTTTGCATTATTTCACAGCTTTAGTTGATCTACTTTTTAAAATCTTCTTGCCTATTTTTAAGAGTTTCTTACCTTAAATTACAGAACAAAACCAACAAAACTTCTAAGGAAAATTTAAATGTTCTGTAGGGTTTTTTTTAATTCAAATAAATACTGTGTATAGAAAATGCTGTTAGCACTGTGCTAGACCCTGTTGATAAAGCAATAGCTAAGACACAGATCCTGCTATGGTAAAGCTTACTAATACTTCAGTTTACAACTATTTAATGATGACTGTACAAAGTGCTGTGATGACTACAAAGTTCATTTAGAATTCTCATTATTCACCTCATAGCCCTGATTAAAAACTTCACCTTTTATTTTCTTCACTTCTATTTTTTTACCTGGTAGGTTATTTTCATTTAGCTAATTCTCTCTCTTACTTTCTCTTAAATATCACTTATTTTACTTATTCTATTTTGAAAGATTATTATAAAAGATCTTAATGTACATATTTCCTTTATTTTATTAAACCTGTTTTCCATTCCTTTAAGGCTCCTCTTATTTTCCAATCCACTTCATCATCATTTTCTTTTTAATTCTTTTTCTCTTTCTGTATATTCATTACTTTGTACTTGCTACAACTACAGGACACTAAGGAAGGTTTACATTTCAGTAAAGCAAATTATCAAACTTTAGGCCATAACCGCTATTCTCTGATGTGGAGCAAGTTCTTCCCACTAGCTCTTACTTTGTCCTCCTCTGAGAACCCAGGAATGGTTCTCTCCCAGGGCTGCTAATTTTCCCTTCCAATACAACTGATCCCATATGTTAATTAATCTACTCCAGAAATTAAGCCTTCCCTAGGTACCACCTAGACTCCTTCCCTTTTCTCAATTCCTTTTTCTCAAGACAGTCCCTTCAGAATCCTCCCTGTCTCTAAGTCACACATCACTAAAACCAGCCAGGCCCAGAAAACCCTTTTGGGGCCAGCTGAGCTGAGCTTCTGGGGGCAGTCTTACTGGCAAGGGCAAAACTAACTAGCATGCCATGCGCCCACTATGGGACTATCTCTTCTAAAAGAACACTCTGGGGACGGTAGAGAAGTGAAATTATGATCGAAGTCATGAAGATGTCTACATCTAACTTATGTACAACTTCAGGGCATCTCATTCAGCAATGAAAACTTTTGGCTACTTAAACTCTCCCACCAGGGAGAGTCACTCACAAGATTAAATAAAGAATAAGACAATAAACCAACAAGAAGGATCCAGAGGAATTATTCAAAATTTTGTGAGTTATTTTAAATCAATTATTAGTTGAAGCCAAGAGCCATAAATTCTAATTTTAGTAACATTTTACACCCTATTTTAAGTATCAGATGAGCTGTTGAAGAGGAATAAATTTTCAATTTAGAAGATTTAAATGATAACATGTATTAAGTTGATCAGAAGTAAGAATTCTTGCCATTCTGTTAGAACTGAGTAGAACTTTTTCCTGCTTTTTCATTTGTGCAATCTACAGAATGTCAAAGATCAACCCTAAGCACTAATAAACCAGACACTTTGAAAATGTTCTCTAGTCCTCCAGGATAGTGTCCTCTCTTTTCATTAGAACTGTTTGGGGGCATCAGTAACGTGAAGGATACATGAAAAAGGCCTCAAGGATAGCTTGCAATTAGAAAAGTTCTTGCTATAAAGAGGCATGTAAGTTATAAAAATATACAACAAAAAACCAAAGAGCTCACTGCTCCACTAATTGATGAAAGACTTTTATAGCAACCTGACTGGACAAGCTAGGAACAATCTGTATATTCTGGCCAACTATGCTTTTAAAAGATGTTAATTCCAAAGAAAGCTATTCCTCTTTCATACATAACAAAGTAGGGAGCCCTCTAAGTTGTCTTTCACAATATAGGCAAACAAAGAGCAGCACTCGGTGTAAGAGAGCCTAGAAACTAAATGTTCAAATACCTGTATTTAAGTACATACTGTACATACACACCTACTAAACCCTCAGCACTCTCCTAGCAATTAATTACTCATCTAGTCAAGGTTTATTTAAATTGTTTGGCGTTTCTCCAGTTTATTTCTGGCCCCTTAGGCATTTAATACTTGGATTTGATAATGTTCAAAGGAAGAAAATATGAAACATAGGTCAATTTCATTCCTGTCAAAATTTAAAGTTTAGTATATAAAAGATACAATTCATTTTAACAATTCCTTAAGGCCGGGCATGGTGGAACATATCCATAATACCAGAACTCCAGAGGTTGAGGCAGGAGGATTGCCATGAGTTTGAGGCTAGGTTAGGCTACACAGTGACTTCAAGGCCAGCCTAGACTACATAGTGAGACCCTGTCTCAAAAAAACTCAAAAACAATAAAAACCCAGTTCCTTTATAGCAGTCACTCTCAACTAAGGACAGCTGTCTTCTGCACAACACAGTGTGTTGGCAATGTCAACGGACACTTTCTGGTTGTCACAACTGCTAGAATCACTGTCAGGTAGCGGTTAAAGACCCAAGGTGGCTCCACAAAGAACAAGCAAGTCAAAAATGCGAACAGGTTCGAGAGAGAGAAACTCCTTATCTACAGCTTTGAATTATGTTAAGTTTTCACCAAACACTGGTCAATTTCATTCCTACCAAAATGAAAAGACTTGTTATAAAAGATAAAAATGACTGGCTAAGTAAAGCTTTTTTTAACAAAAGAAAGTTGGTTTTAAACCTGCCTTATGAAATCTGAACCCTTTAACTAAAAATTTCAATCTTAACATACATGTGTCATGTTCTAAATATTTATTAAAATTGTCCTGTCATGAATAACTCAAGAATAGCATTCATGAGAAAGTACCATACAGTGTAAATTATACTTAGGAAAACCACTAAAATATGTCATATCATTAAATTCATTTAGTTAATACCAAAACAAACTCTCTAAGTTTCAAATAAGTAATTTAATAAAATAAAATATTACTGAAAAGTGAAACTCTCACTAATTTTCTTTTCACTGATTATGCTGTGTCTCTAGTAAGTAAGCTAATAAGAAAACCTGAACTCATGTTAGAGTCTGGGACTGTCCCCAGCAGTTTGCCCACTTCAGGTTTTTCATTTGTAAATTCCAAAGGATTAACTTCCAGGAAGATGACAGAGTGGTAAGCAGCAGAGAAAGAGCTTCTCCAAGATTTGGTGTCCAGACACTGGAATATAGCAAAGTGAGGAAAAGAAGGAGCGAAGTGAGCTCTAACGTATTGTTCTTCCTGGTATATGAAGACTGAGATTGCCTAAGGGTCATAAACAATGGATGGTTGGATCTTCTCTGGTTTTGGTGGATAATTCTCTGGAAATTCCCAGCACCAAATAACCAGGAACTGGGCCAAGCAGGCAGTAACTTCCCATCTCCAATAAACAGAAGAGGTAGGATCCTGCAACAGACTCAAAGCCCAAAAGGCAGCTACACCTGAAGACATCTATGAAAAACAGTCATTTCCTAAGGGTTCTAAATACTAGCAATAAAGCTCCTTGCCACAAGCAATTTATAAGCATCAATGTAGGAATCAAACAAAGAAACAATAGAAAATTGAGAAAGACACAAGATGCAACCACAGACTTCCAGCTCACCAAAGGAAAACCCAAGAGGCAAGGAGGTAGAACACCTTGAAACCAGACTTTCTGAAGTGGTTAACAGTGGAAGTAACAAAAGCTTAAGATAAACTGTACTCTAAAAAATCAAATCAGAAATAACTTCTCAGATAACTACAGAGATGGTGATCATAATGAAAGACATGCTTAGTGACTCCACAGCAGATACAGATGTAAAAAAAACAGAAGAAGAAAATGATGGAAACCATGAACACCAAACTTAGGAAAGAAATGGAATCTATCAGATTCAAATAGATATCCAGGAGATTAAACATTCCACTGAGAGTATATGCAGCAGAATGAGCCAATGTGAGGACATTATCTCAGATATAAAAGACAGAATTGTGCTTAGGGATCATGAAAAGATTTCTTTTAAAAAAGCAAGGGACCGTAAGAAATTAACCAGCAGCTGCTACATGATGCAAAGAAGAATGAGATTGACAGTCAATGAAAAAGCAGCACACAATGCAAATGACATAAAAAAAACCTGTTCACAGAAGTAATGGCACAAAACTTCCCAAGCAGGGAAAAAGAATTTGACATAAGTGAAGCATTTGCAACTCCAATTAGCTATAATCAAAAGAAATGTACACCAAGGAATATAGTAGTCAAGATTCCACAAATTCAACAGAAGAACAGAATACTAAAAGCTGTTAGAAAAAAGAAACAAATCACCTATAAAAGAAAGCCCATTGAAATCACTGCACACTTCTCAACACAAATCCTCAAGTTAAGGAGAGCATGAAGTATTTCAAGCCCTAAAAGAAAACAACCTTCAACCCAGATTTATGCATCCTGCAAAACTACCTTTCAAAACTGATGGGCAAGTAAGATTTTTCATATCAACAATACCTGAAGAAATTCATGTCCACCAAACCAGGTCTCTAAAATGTTCTGAAGGACATTCTAGAGAGAGGTAACAAGGACTATAATTCCATGAACACCAACAGAATGAATCCACCACTCAAGGCAAGCAGTTAAACAGAGGGGGAAAAAAGGAGGCCAATAATAGGAAAATAACATGACAAGGTAACTCAGTACATATCAGTTACAACCATCAATGTTAATGGCCTCAATTCACCAATCAGAAGCAACAGACTGGCAGAACGGATCAAGAAGCAAGATCCAACAACATACTGCATATAGGAAACACACTTAATTCAAAAAGAAATTCACAGATTGAAAGTCAAAGGATAGAAACTAATACTCCATGCAACAGAAACTCAGGAAAAAGCAGGTGCAGCGATTCTATTTACAGATAAAGTGAAGCCAAGACTGATTAAGAGAGACAAAGAAGGCCACAACATCCTTGTAAAGGGAACAATCTAAGAGGAAACAGTAATAATCATAATGCTTATGCACCCAACTTACATCAGTATTAACAGACATGAAAAATGAAGAAAGCACTACTACAATTATAACACAGGACCTCAATACCCCATTGTCACAGATCAACTATACCAAAAAGAAATTCAACAAAGAAATATCAGAACTGAACAATATTTTTGACCAGACTTAGTGGATGTCTAGAGAGTTCCACCCTACAACATCAGAATACATTCTTCTCAGCTGCACATATGATGCTCTCCAAAACAAACGACATACTAGCTCATACAACATGCTTAAGTAAATGCAAAGGAACTGAAATTACCCACACACATTAACAGACCAAATTGCAATGAAACTGCAAATAAATGGCAAAAGAAACCACAACTTCATAAACAGATGGAAATTAAGTAGTGCCCTCCCAAATAAGTAATGAGTCACAGATAAAATTAAAGAAATTAGACAGTTTCTACAATTAAATGGTAATGCCAATATGCCAGAACTTATGGGGATACAATGAAAGCAGTCTTACCAGGGAAATTTACAGCAGGAAATTCCCATATCAGAAAAAGAGAGCAAGTGCAAATAAACAACTTAATGGTGAGCCTCAAGCTTCTAGAAAAAGAAGAAAAAGTCAAGCCCAAAGCTTGAACAAGAAGGTAAATTATAAAGATCAAAGCAGAAATTAATGCAATGGAGACTAAAAAAACAATACAAAGAGTCAAGAGTTGGTTCTTTGAAAGATTAAATAAAACTTGACCCAATCTTATCAAAAAAAAGGAAAGAAAAGACTCAGATCCATGGAATTAGGAATGAAAAGGGTAAACTTCCAACAGATCCTCCAGAAATTCAGAAGATTATCAATACATACTTTGAGAACCTATATTCTAGTAAGAGGGAAAAGATAGAATACACAGACAGATTCCTAGATACCTATAAGTTACCAAAACTGAATCAAGAATATATAAAGATTCTAAATAAACCAGTATCAGTCAGTGAAATTGAAAATATAATTAACAACCTAGCAAGAAAGAAAGGCCCAGGTCCTGATGGATTCACTGCTAAATTCTACAAGAAATTTAGAGAAGATTCATGCTGCTACTTCTCAAACTCTTTAAGGAAAATGAAAGGGAAGCAATACTCCCAAAATGATTCCTGGCAGCAACACCAAAACCAGAGAAGATCCAATCAAAAAAAGAGAACTACAGGCCAATCTCACTAAGGAACACAGACATAAAAGTTCTCAATCAGATACTGGCAAACAGAATGCAGGAAATCATCAAGAAGATTAGCTTGTAATCCCAGCACTCTGGAGGCTAAGGCAGAAGGATCACCACTAAGTTTAAGGCCAGCCTGGACTACATATTGTGTTCAGGACCAGCCTGAACTACATAGTGAAGTCCTGTCTCAAAAAAAATCCAAAGGATTATAAGGATCAAAAGGAAATGTGAACAGGAAGTAGTTTGGCCCATCACATTATTAAAATTCTTTTTATTAATGTTTTAATTTTCTAATAACGAAAACAAATTTAAAATAATAGCAAACATTCCCATAAACTAAAATTAGAAAGTTGAAAATTGCCACAAAAAGAAAGGTCAGAAAAAGCCTTCTTTCTTAAGCCTCTCAAGCTATTCCCTTTTCCCCCCACATAACAGAAGTCTAACCTCTCTAGAAGTACATGGTTTCAGCTATTTCTAAACCACATGGATTAAAAAAAAGTCAAGTTGATGTTTTTTACCCCAAATTATAGTAACTAAAAAGCAACAGTTTTAATACCTCTACTTTTGAGCACCAAAATCCTAAAAAGCTATCATCATAGAATACTCTACAATTTAAAAAATCATTTTTAAATATCAGTGACACAAGAGCTCATAAAATATACTTGTGATTAGAAACAAGACAGCAAATGTACTTAAAATTCACTGAGCACTAACTCTGTGTCAGAAATTGTCCTTAGAAATACTTGCCTCATCTTACTGATTCTTACAATAATCCTTTAAGATATTACCACCATTTTACAGGTGGAGAAAGTAAGCAAGGATTATCTTTCCGGACACCCAAAGTGAGACAGCAGCAAAAAGTAACCTGCAATTCAAACATTACAAATCATCCATCCATGCATCCAAGAACCAGGTGAGCGGCTCTGAGGTGCACAGGCACTCACCCAGACAGTAAAATGGGGACTACAATACGTGGACCCCAAATACTTCACAAATTTCATTTTTCACAATGAACAAAGAGAAGTATTTCCAACTTAACCCTGAACTGAGATTCAGGGGTGTCCGGACAACGGCAGGGAACATGCTGTGTATGGCTTTGTGGTGAACTATGCTGGATGAGGAGGACATCAAGTTGTCTGGGTCAGTAGGGGTCCTCAGACTCCTAGTAAGGCAATATGGAGAGATATGCTACAGGAAAGACTTCAACTGTTTGCATGAAGTCAACCTAGGTATATATACATGTGATACAAAATAACAAAAGTTAATGTCTCCACTTTTGAATGAAAGACAGCTTGCGTTGAACATTAAAAGACAAAAAATGTGGCATTACTCCGGCAGCTTCTGATTTTGTAACTTGGACAGCATAGGATACACTCTGAGCAAGAACAGCAGCAAGAGTTAAAAGCAAGAGACCCCTCCAGGTACCATTATGAACACAGCACATCAACTTGATAGAAACTTTGAAGACAAGTGTGAGAAGACTGATTTTTTGGGAAACAACTCAGGGACTGTGGGAAATTTCAAAAACTATTAAGGAGGATCAAAATCTTACTGCAAGAGGATCTGAAAGCCAGTGACTATTTAGTCATTATAGTTATTCTTTTGTATTCACAAAAGTGTGAGACCTGGAAGGCAAGAAAAAATGAGAATACCAGAATATTAACAAGTTTCTGGCGGTATAATTTCAGGTGAGTGTTACTATACCTTTAAATTTTCTCTACATTTTCCAAAAATTGTCTACAGTGAACATTGTGATTTTATAACCAGAAAAAATGTAAGGTTTTTAAAAACTCAAGGATGAAATTCTAGTAATAAAAAATGCTTTCCAAGATTAAAAATCAACCCAACATCAAAATCTGTATTTCAGACTTACTACAGTATAACTGCTAGTCTTAGAATTAGGAGTATATTTTATTAAACACATTTCAATCAAAATTATGAAACTTAAATTTCAAAAGAAATTATACCTCCAAAACTTACTCTGTTCCGTTACACTTACAACGTCACTTTCGTTACCTATATTTTAACATTCTGTTCCAAAGTAGGAAACTAATAGTCTTTGGTGGAACTGAGTCCTAGATTTGAGGTCTGGTAGACCAAGATAACAAATACTATCCATGAAAACGGTAAGTTCTTAGCTATACAATTAATCTAAACAAATAATGTAATAGTATCCATCCACTCCACATGGCTATACTTATGCTAATTTGCACATATCATTCATTAACCTTTTTTTTGTTTTTTGAGAAAAAAGTAGTCAGGTTCAGGTTGGTCTTTGGCTCTGAACTCACTAGTATGGAATTCAGGCTCACCTTGAACACAACCCTCCTGCCGCCATCTCCCATGTGGTGCGGTTATGGGTGTTGCACCACCACATCTAGGCAGAAGTTCATTTTCTAAAAATGATGAGAGTAATGAAGTCCGTAAAAAATTAAGATGCTCTTCTAGCCAGTCGTTAGAAATTCTTTTCTCAGGCAATACAGAGGAGCGCAGAAGTATCAAGCAAAAAAATAAAATCTGAGCCTAACCCCAAATTTACTTACAATGTAAGTATCAAAAACAAAGAGTTTTGTATACCTACCGAAGACTTAGGTTAACAGTGATTATGAAAAGTATCTTACTGGCACAAGAAACTTCAAACTCAGTCACATATTTCAAATGTGCAGTCACACTTACCTGGAGATTTGATGTCCAGCATACAAGAGCAGGGCAGTCAAAAAATACAAATAAAGCTGAACCAGATGCTGCCTGGGCAAGGTGAGTAACACAACACTTAAGATATAACCTGCAGTAGACATTAGGAGATATAAATAAAATATAATTCTAACTCAGCCTCCCGATTGTATCAGAAAGAGCTTGACATAGGTCATTTTCCATTCAAGGCTTCAACTTCTGAGGTTTTTTATATCACTATCAAAGTTCATGGAGCACAGTAATATGATTATGAATTTTTTTGCTGTTCAAAACTGTTCCAGCATCTGAGGCTTTCTGTGTAATTTCCTGACTCTCCACTCAAGTAGACACAAAGGTGTAACACGACTCCTCTTATCATGTACCTTTGCTCAACAACTTTGTGTTTTACATCAATGTGCTCTCTCTCTAGCGGCAGAGGAAGAATTGGATCTCTCTATGGCTGCCCTTTCCATCTGATTTCAAGATCTCGTTTCTCTAACTTCAGAACTTCCTCTCTCCTATACCTTCAAATCATTCCAGCTAACACCAGTTCTTTTGTTTCAAAGAAAGCGCAGGGTTCTTCCTCATCTTGGAAAAAGCCAATACTTCTCTTCAGGGATTTTCTTCTCATTTTTTTCATTCCACTGACAAATGTTTCAAATTATATGTACCCAATGCCTCTATTTTGTAACCATCTATTTCCTTCATTTCCCACAATCTACAACCCCCTTTTCTCTTCTATTCTAAGGAAACTGGGAAGTCAAAAACAGCCTACTTGTCAAATATAACATATCCTGCTTACCCGTGGTGCTATGGCTTGTATCTAACGTCCCCCAAAGCTACCAGGGAAGGTGTATCTTCTCCCCTGGTCCTCAGCACTCTGCTTCTCACCTACCATGAGGTGACAGCTTTCCTCCACCCAGACCTTTCTTCCACAGGGCTGCTCACCAAGCAAGGACTGCAACTTCTAAAACATGAGGCACAAGAAACCTGTCCTCTATGCTGTAGGGTCTGGTATTTTGTCCTTGTTCTGAGGAAACTGACTAAGGCACTCTGCCTTACTAGCTGAGGCAAAACCCCTCAAAATTCCATGATTCTTTGGCTCTGTAACATAGATTTCCTCTTATCTTCTAATGCCTCCCCGATTTTCTTTTTACTTTCTCTAAAGAACAAAGGAAATCTGGTGCCTAAACAACTGCTTTTCTCTCTATAAAGAATCTGACACCAAGAATTTATTTTAGTACTTTGAATATTGGTATCATCCCAAATATCTGTTACAAATAGTTATAAAGCTCCTATAACCATCACAAAAACACATCCTCATTTCTAAGTGGACCTTTCATATCTCATGGTGCCCGCGAGCCCATGTTCTCATAGTGAACAAGGACGAAGTGCTCCCTTCCTTCTCCCTTGACAAGGTAGCTCAGCCTCTTTCACTCTCCAAAATTCTTTTCACTCTTACTCAAAAGCTGAGTTTTCAGTAAGTCTCACTATTCACTCTGTAGCACTATCCGTAACAAAGTTGATAGTGATGAAATAGCCTAATGTAATTTATAATCAAGAAGGCCAAAAAAATTAAAAATAGACTTGCTTAAAACAACATTGATGAATCTATTTAATTTTTCCTACTTAAATATGTGACAGTACTACAGGAAAATGGTGGCCTAGATTAAAATATACCTTTAGGCATGGAGCGGGGAGAGTCAGCTATGAGCTAACTGTGCATTCAAATACATTTGATTGTCGCTCACTGGATGAGTGGATGAGAACAAAGAAGTGAAAGTAGTCCAAATCTTTCTAGTCTGGGCAATCAAGAAGACTGCTTTGCTAGTAATACAGGAAATGAGGAGGAAAAGGTCTGAGGTATAGGTGCTAAGTTCAGTGACTGAAGGTAAATGTTTGCAGAAAGGTCTAACGTGGTCAGGAATTTGTTCATTACGGAGAAGATACTAGCTAGATGCTGGCAATACTGAGATTACACACAACCGCTTTCTAAATTTAAAGCTCACAATCTAGCTGGGCAAAGAGTACACGGACCCTCAATGCAGCCTACTAAGAATCATGATGGTGTGAACTGGGAACCACGGGTTATAGAGGAGGAACTCCAACCTCAGACTAAGCTGCTCAAAAGGCAATAGAAAGTAAAGACAGAGATTTGTAGCCAAAATTATGTGACATCCTCCTAACAACCAAAGATGAAAACTGAACATAAATTCAAGGCAATACCAATACTACGTCTAAAGGGAAAAAAAGGATTCAAGAAAAAATGGTCAGAATTAAGAATGAGAAAAATGATATTTTCAAACAGGGAGGTCAATGGCTTCATAAACATGAAAAAGCCTGCAGAATGAGGACAAAAATGATGCTTGAATTTTACTAGGTCACTAATGATTTCAGTAGCAGTTTCAACAGAATCTGTATACCGAACACAATAAAAAGAAATTATCTACAAATGAGCTTAACAAGAAGTGTCTAAAAACTACGTGAAGAAAACTTTAAAACACTCCAGAAGTACACAAGACAAATCTTGTATTCTTAGAGAGACTTTCTCTGTTCTTACACAGAGAACTGTTAAGCTATGACTTTGCTAACTTAAAATGTTAATAATGCAATCTCAATGAAATGGTTAACAGGTTTTTTGAGAACTAAACTAAGTAAGTTTATTTTTTTGCTTTCAACAATTTACTTAACTGAGATGGACTTCCATTTATTTTGCTACATCTTTTCCCCATGGTAACTTACAAGATCTTCAAGCCAATAAAAATATTTCATAAATTTTTGGTCATCTGGGTAGACAGCTACACAATACCTCAGCAATATCTTTCTGCAAGAAAAACACTGAAGAATAAAGACCTGACACAATTAACTAGGTAGGATAAAAATTTGCTCCAAATATTTGCTTCTGAGGTAAAGGCACTACACAACTGTTCAATTAAGAAAACCATCCTTACAACACAGGATGATTTTTTATGTTTAAGTAGGGCCTACAACACTTAGCAGCAATTAGGCACAGAATGGCAGAGCTCCATCCCCAGCTTATGCCATGAATTCATAGGGAATCGGTTCCAACAATACAGACTCCTTCCCATTGGTTCTCACAAAGTGTGCCTCTCTGGGCAGGGCAGGCTGGCGCTTCAGTTCAACCCAGGTACCTTTCTCTTTGGCTTCCCTCTTTTTCTGATCATTTTCCTTGACATGTTTCAGGAGGCTGTCTTGACTCTGAGTGTTTAGTATGCTCAATACGCACATTAATCCTCTTGGCAAGAATCTTACCCTTAACTTGCTTGTTTACAACAATGCCAAGAGCATTCTGGGTAACACTGTAGACTCTTCCTATTTTGCCATGGTAACATTTGTGTGGCATTTCTTTTTGCACAGTACCCATTCCCTTCATGTCTATGGCATCACTCTTTTTGTAGATTCGCATATATGTAGCCAAAGAACAACCCTGTGTTTTCTAAAAGGCCTAGAGAATATGCACTGGGTTCCCCTCTTCCTTTCCTTTGTGTTCATCATCTTGGCAAATTACTGAAAGACAGAGGTTCTGGCCAAAAGGAAAAAGGCTAACCTAGGTAACTAAGTTCTACAGAAAACTAACAATAAAAACAATGAAGAGGAAAAAAGGAAAAGGAGGGCTGTATCAGCTAATAAATTATGATCTAAGTCTTCTACAAATGAAACACAGTGCTAACAGCCCAGAAAAATGGGCAGATAGACAAAAAGACCACGAAAAATGTTCAGAATAGAGGAAAGTATCTTAGGCGGAGACTTCCGAATAGTTACCTAGAAAAAATAAAATAGCTGTAATCCACTGTACATGCAGATAAATTCTAAATGGAACACAGATATAAGCATGAAAAATGAAACCACAAAAGAATTAGAACGTTTACAATGTATTTGGGGAGCATTACATACATTGCCAGGTTACTCCAAACAACAAACTGTTCAAGCTTAAAATATCTCTTCATGTAAACTAAGTCTTCTCTACCACAGGATGCAGTCAGTATATTTAAGAAGATTCCACGGAATTCCCGAAGTTTTCAGCCAGAGTATGAATTTCAACCAGGGCCTAGTCAACTTTTAAAATTAATGTTTTGGCTATTAGGCAGATGTTTTTATAATAAATATTTTAATCTTTTCATAAATAATACATGATAAGCACATTTTTAAAACCACAGTGTGTATTACTTTGCTGATTAAGCTTAAAATCTAAGCCAAGCACTCACTTGTTCTTCTATAACTGACTGGAATTACTTTTCATAAATTGGCTAACATACAAAACCTTTAATAAGGGGCCGATAATTACAGTGCTTTGCACCCTACAAGTATCTCACTGCCAAGACTTTCCTGAGGTAGCGCCATTAACAGGGGTGAGCCCTCTTTCTAAAACACTGCCTTTCCTATCATGCGGCTCCTCCCATAGCAGCTCACTTGGTTACCTCTTAGGGGGATGAGGGCTTTCAGGGAGAGGTTTAGAACTCAGGAAGTCCTACAGATAAAAATAAATCTCAGAAGGACAGTATCGTTTTGCAATTTTATAAAAGATACTCATTGTGATGAATAAGTTCTAGTAATAAAAATATTAACATAAAACCCTATAATACACTATTCAAACCATGTCAAGTCAGGCAGCAGCAATGTTAATAAAAATGTCACATAACCTGTAAACTAAATATTCATTTAAATTAAGGACATTCTTATTCTAGATGAGTTTTACCTGCTCCATGCCTATATTTCTTGACTTTAACTTCTTTAATCTTTCATCATTACTTTTACCCTCAAAGCATACCAATTACAGTGCCAGGAGTGTTTTTCTAAGGAAGAAAATATACTTCAGTACCACTGCCTACATTTTGTATTTTAGCTTGTCCAGACTAGGGATGTAGCTCAGTGGTAGAGTGCTTGCCTGGGCTCTAAGTTCAATCCCCAGTACCAAAAAAAAAAAACATTTAGTTAGCATCAGGAAACAGTAAGGAATATCGAACTTAAAAAAAATCTTACTTTTTCCCACTACCAAACTTTTAAGAACAAATTAGAAGAAGCCAAATGCCTGCAAAAATACTTCTCAGTATTCACATTTCATCACATTACAAACTGTTTTCTTCTGCATTCCAGTTATATCTAATAAAATACTGCCTGTTTTCCTCCAGCCTTAATAATTCATATACAATGATAAGACAAATAAACAAGATGCACACACATTCATTAACGATTATTAGTCACCTCAGTGTAAATGAAACTCACTTTACCCAAAATCAGAACTACCTAAAGGCATGAAGGTAGATACTTACCTACATAATGCATATTAAGGGCCAGATACTTATACTGGAAAAGAGGGTTGTTATTGAGGCTACTTCTTTGGATCTGCTGGAAAAAGGAGCTGACATCCCATCTGTACAGGACGTCCAAGAGCATGATGCTGGGCACCCTCAGGGCCACGTTCAACACCGCCTCGAGTTTCTCCTTTGCAGCCATTTTATTACTTTGTTTTGTTTTTGTTTTTGTTTTTTGTGGAATAGACCTAAAATTCAGAAAACGTAGTATGTTAAAATAAAAATCAAACTACTTCTAGATATCTTCTTATGTACCTAATGCATTGCCATATACCACACAAATTCTCAAACTCCTAAGCCACATCTATTTTTAGGTATTTAAGAAATAAGCCTTGTACTGTGCTTCTCCATTGACACTATCAAGTCTGCCCATATTCACGATTCTGATGAAATGACCAGGCCACGAAACTTGCTTTTTAAAAAGCCACCAACTCCTGGTTAATAACAGGTACTTACTAACAACACTCTCTGTAAGAACACTTTCAACTTTTGTCCAAATTTGAAAAAAAAATTTAATTGTATATAATTAAGATTTACATGGCCCCTAAGAGAGTAAATCTTAAGTATTTGCTAAATGAAAGTCATTCAAAAAAAGTTTTATAAATCCATGTTTAGCTTGTGGTATCTTGTACTCTAGCCTTCTCCTTATCCACTTATAATCAAAACTGAAGTATTATATTTATAATCCAGACAACTTAAGAGTGAAAATACAGGCAGAAGGAACATTTACAACATTGCTTCCTTACATTATTACACTCTTAAATCTAAAATTCCCATAATCTAGCTAGGCACACCAGCTACTAGGGAGGCTAAGGCAGGAGTATCAGAAGTTCAAGGCTACCCTGGGCCTTAAGACCCCATCTCAAAATAAAATTTAAAAACTTAAAAAGTGTTGGGAATGTAGCTCAGTAGTAGAGTGCTTGCCTCACATGTACAAGGCTCAGGGTTCGATCCTCAGTATCCCTGACTGCCCTCCCAAACAAGAAAAGTTCCCAAAATATCTCTTCACAATGGGAAAATAATACTGATCCCTGGTATACACACATGCAGGCACACTTAAAAGCCAGGCACTGAATCTGCAAGGTCTTTCTTTAGATGCTGATATGCATTAGGAGAAAGAAAGAAAAAGAAAAACATAGCAGTTATCAGGATCTTGAAAGGACATTTCAATGTACTACTGTTTTTCATGATAGAGCTGTAGATTAATCCAAAGAATTTTAAGAGTGCAGCACAAACGAAAGTAAAGAAAGGACAATTTAAGAGTAAAGATAATTCTGGTTTGTTGGCTGTGACAATATCCTTTTAAGAATTCTGCTGAGAAAGCTAAACTCATTTCCGGCTCTGGCAGTAATTTTAGACATTACAGGATAAATGAAAACATTTATTTCTGAAGAAAATTACAGGGACAGATTGCTGTGCTATGGTTAAATATTTTCAAGTATTTTCCACCTTACCCTCCAATTTTCATAACTCCCTAGGTCAGACAGTTAAAACTCAAAAACAGCTGAACTCAGCACACCATTAATACGAGTTTTTATACGATCATGTATCAATTAATTTCTATAACCCCAACGTTGTTAGATATATTATGCAAATACTACCAATAATATATAATTAATATTTTATGGATAAAATCTAATTCTGATTACAGAGAGCAAACAAGGCCCAAGACCTCTGAATAATTTTTCCATACAAGAAAACAATATTATGATTTTCAAAACCAAATAGCCCTGACTTAACGAGGAAAAAAAGAGCACCGAAAAATAAAATCTCTAATCAACATTTATTGCAACCTATACCATTCAGAAAACTGAACTAGTTTCTATAAATGCTTGACATTAGTCAATCTTCCACAGCTACTGGTTCTGCTCATGGATGGAACCAACTTCAGTTCAAAAATATTGGGGAAAAGAAATTATGTCTTGCACATGTACAGACCTTTGTTATATTATTCCCTCAACAATTCAGCATACCAACTACTTACACAGCACTTACACTGCATTAGGTATTATAAACAATCTAGAGATGACATAAAATACACAGACGATGTGCACAGGTTTTATGCCACCTATGTAAGGACATGAGCTTCCACAGATTTTGGTATCTAAGGTGGCTTCTAGGACCAAAGCCCAGAGGGTAACAGGACAACTGCAATTAAAAAAAAAAAATCACCGTGGGGAAAAATACACTAATACCAGGGTTATCCTTTTACACAGATGGTCTAGAGATGATTTCTTTTTATTTTTAAAGAGAAAAAAATGAGAATAACAATAAAACAGAATTTCAAAACAGATTAGGAGTTATAATAATACATTGTGAATTGTCTCCATAGTATTCAGAGTACACGATGTAATCATGATATCTTGTCCAAACAATATCAGCACACACCTTTCTTTTTAATGAACTAAGACAAACTAGCTGTATATTTATCTTAAATATCTTGTATATATTTTTTCTTTTTCCCTTCCTTCTTCTCCTCTTTCCCTCATCAGTTGTCTTTTCTTTTGAAGTTTCTTCCCAATTCACTGTATCTACTGTACATTTTGTACTTTATTAATTCAACTTCTCACACTAGGCAAACAATGTTTACACATATGCATCTGTTCCCATAATGTAGTAGTTAGCATGTTCGCCTCACACATGTGCATCTAGTTTATTTCACTTTTGAGTACAGTCTTGAGTTGCATCCATTTACCTATAAAAGTCTCCAGTTTATCCTTCTTTATGGCTGAGTAGTACTCCATCACATTAAAAAATCTTTTTTATCCATTCATTGGTTCATGGGCATTTGGTTTGTTTCCAACATTTAACTATTGCAAATTGTTCTGCTATAAACATGGATAGGCATATATTGCTGTGGTATGATGCCTTTAATTTTTCTGGGAAGGTATCCCCAAAGGGAACAGCAGGGTCAAACAGGACCTCTAATCCAAGTTTTGTAAGGAATCTCCACACTAATTTGTACAGTGCCTGCACCAGTCTACACTCCCACCAACAGTGGAAAAGGGTTCCTTTTTCTCCACAGCCTGCTAGCATTTGTTAATAGGCTGATTTTTTTGATGACAGTCATTCTTTTGGGGTGAGATGGAATATTAAGTGTTGTTTTAATTTGCATCTCACAAATGACCAATGATGTTAAACATTTTTTCATGTATTTATTTGCCCTTTGTATTCTTTTATCTGAGAAGTGTGTATTCATCTCAGACGCCTATTTTTGATTTGGTCCCTGAATTTGGGGGGGCGTCTGATTCTTTTTCAAGTTTTTTATATGTTCTAGATATAAGTCCTCTGTCTGAGGGACAAGTGGCTATAAATTTTTGCCACTCTGTGGGCTGTCTTTTCACTCCGTTGATTTCTTTTGTTGTGCAAAAGCTTTTTAATAAGGTGGGATCCCATTTGCTGATTCTTTATAGTAATTCCCTTACAGTCTTGGTTTTGTGGTTTCTTCTTGTTTGCCAAGTTTTTTTAGACTATGCATCACTTTAGGGGCAGAATTAACAAATTGGGGCTGGGGATATAGCTCAGTGGAATAAGCGCTTGCCTAGCAAGCGCAGGGTCCTGAGTTCGATCCCCAGTACCACAAAAAAAAAAAAAAAAAAAACAGAATTAACAAATTACTGATGAAAGGTATAGTGTATCTAAGCCACCTAGATGACTTCAGAAAATGCTACCTACTTTGGTGGTCAAACTATGTCTTCTTGAAAATTTATTTCGAAGTATATGAGTAATTATCTTCACGATCTGCAAGATACATACGAGTATCGCCATGTGTTGAGATGACAGCACACCTGATGGGTTTTACATTACAATGGGAAAGTAATCACTTTTTCCATATCCTAGACCCAATACAAACCATTTCTGGTTTTGTTACCGAAAGGCAGGGGCAGCTACTACTAAATTAAAACTTGTATTCTGCATTGATTTCATGTAACTTTGAGCCTTCCTCTTGCTTTCAATGTTTTGTTATTTTAAAATGTACCTACTTTCACTACTTATCTTAAGCGGTAAAAAACTCTAGATTTGGTAGGACAAAAAAAAAAATCTCCCTAATCCATACAGAGGATCATCTCTATTACAAAAGAAGCCCATTAGCAGAATGGTACATATTCTCTCTTATTTTCCAACAAAAGCACAGAGATGTAACAAAAAGCAAACAAAACAAAACTTGGGCCCCCTAAAGCTGCCAATATAGTAGGTCCAAGAAGGAACTCGGATCCCAAATGTAACAGTCCACTCAAGACTCTAACTGAGGAGGAACTCGGTCCTACTGAGTTTGATGACTCTGGATAAAATGAAGTATAACCCATCTAGTAACAAATTTATTATTTATGAAATATTTCATTTGTTTCAATACCTGGGTGATATTTTAACAAACCACTGTAAGGCTAGCCATGTATAAGGGCATGGAGGAAACAAATTTAATATAGCACCTGGAAAATCAGGATAAAACTCACCTTCTTCAAAACCTTGTCATTTTGAATCTTTCTAAAGTATACATAACAGGCAGTAACCATCACGAATAAACACTGCACACTAACTGGCATCACACACTAAAACCAATACCGAAACAAAATTCTGAAATACTTGTCTTGATTACAGATACTGTGCCTGCAATCACTCACACCCGTCAGGCCACCGTGCCATGACGTAAGGGCAGAGCCTTCTTTACTGAGGTGGAGATTCACCTACACAACATTCGTTGCAAGCCTAATTTATTTTTTCCTTGTATTTACTGTCAGATAGAGCTAGTGAGCATGTCATAAAATTGGGAGCGATACCAAAATTTTCCATAAAACCAAAATAACACCAAATAAGTCTAGAAAATAAGGAAAGCTGAGAACAAAGAAAATTTAAAGGTTTAACACACCGAAAGTCAAATATACAAATTTTCTGCACTGTTTTACCTTCTAAGATCTTAACATTTTCTTCTTGAACTTCAAAAAGAACTGGGACATAATATTCTAACATGACATCTCTGCAAGTTGTAAACTAAATGTGACTCTGGTTCAAAGATGCATTACACAGACAGCTTAAAAAAAAAAAATGTTTCTTCCCAAAATAAGAAGGTTCAATAAATGCTAACCAAAACCAAGTCCCTAACAATTTCAAGAAATGACCTTCCCAGGCTTAGAAAAAGCAATCAGTACTTACAAACACAGTAACGTCTAGTCTCAGTGCGCACAATGTGCACAGTTTACCATTCAGACCCGTGGGAAGAGAGACACAGGGGGCCTCATTCTACCCCTTTCTGAAAATGCAGCACTTTGGTTTTGAATATGAAAAAAAGCAAACAATTCATCCTAACAAAAACGTTTTTAAACTTACAGTGGGTCTCTGCGGAAAAAAATGTTAACGCAGAAAAAAATGGAAAATGTGATTTTTCTACCCTCCCCCCAAAAAGGTTCTCACATCGCCATCTCCTACACTGCCCCCTAAAAAGTCAAAGCAAAAATAAAAATGACACATGACAACACATAACTACTGACAATTTAGAGAATTAGTAATATCGATAATTTAGGACTGAGCATTCTATATCCTTTTTGCCCCAACAAAAGAAAACCAAAAATTACTGTTCATTAACCTCTTTTCTTTGTCCCAACCAGTAAAAAAATTCTACCGTCAACTAAAACTAATCTTAAGGATTTTTCTGGCTGTCCATCTGTTGGGCTGGTAAGACTTAGCAATGAAAAAGAGCAAAGCCAGACCCTGAAATCTTAAGTAAACTCGGCCCAGAACTGAGATACAACGAAAAAGAACGCATTTCTTACATAAGCATTGGCACGTTTTAAATATAGCTGGTCCTTCTCACACCCCTTCGTTATCAGCTAACTTTGTATATACCTGATTTCCACACGAACTACTAGCAGTGATTTCTCACCACCTCTATTATGGCAAAGGTATGGGTCCACTCTGAAATACAAGGGCAGTCTTTCAACTGGAGTAGACCGAAGAAATAGTAACAGAGCTACCTCTGCCATTGGGCGCTCAGCCTGGGTCACGACTGCAGCGCGCCGACAGCTCACTCTTTTCGATGTGATTCGAGATTCAGAACTGCACACTCCGTTTTTTAAAACACATACAGTCCTCTCCTTTCCTTTCACACTAGTTTCCTGTTTACTGCAAGCGGCGACGCAAAGACATCTATTAATCTTTGATGCCTCCTCACTGCAAAGGCCCCTTCCTCTCCGCCTGCGCCTCCTCCCCCACGCCCGCTGAGCTCAGCCGCGTTTGAACTATAGTAACCCCAACCCAGCTCGCGCACGCAGGCAGCGCGGCAGCAAACAGCAACAGCAACGCGTCCGCAGGCGCCCGGGGCTGGGGGATTAGTGCAGCAAAAACTCCTGCCAGGAAAAGCAGGGCCGGCAGCTCCCCTCTCAGCTCAAAGGTGCTGGCTCGGCTTTACCACACACCAAAAGGCTCGCCCACAAAAAAAAAAAAAAAAAAAAAGCAAAAGCAAAAAAAATATGCCAGCGAAGCTCACAATCCCCAAGTAGACGGGGGGCCGCTCCACTAGGGAAGGCCTGGGTCCTCGGAGTCCGCAGGCGGGGAAAGCAGACCTGGAGGGCGAGGGCCGAGCGATCCCTGGAGGAAGAGGAAAACGGGGCACAGAAAAAGCGATCAGCACCCCTCTTGTGCTGCTTAAAAAGGGCCTGACAGAAGGGATGAGGAGCACTGGGTTCCCACCCGAAGAAGGGTTTGCGAGGCTTTCTGCTCCCCCAGCGCTCACATCGCTTGCAAGGGGTCAGGCTGAGTTTAGGGCTGCGTAGAGCCGAAAGAGGAAGAGGGACAGAGGAGGCAAAGTGGACAAATAGGCAAAAAGGTGAAGTTGGAGATGGAAAATGGGAAAAGGAGCGGGAAAGGGGCATCTCCGCAAGGGACCTGGATAAGCCGCGTAGCGGGGTGCAGGGGAGGCGCGGGGAGCAGCCCCGGGGGAGGGACCTGGGGAATGTGAGGGTCTCTCCCGGCGCGGCGGCGCGCAGGGAGGCGAGGCGCGGAGGCCCGGGCCGGAGGAGGGGGCCGCGGAGGGGGCTGGGGTGCCGCGGCGGGGCGGAAGCGGGTCGGCCAGGCTGGGAGCCGAGGAAGGGGAGACAAGGGCGCCGGCCGGTGGGTGGAGGAGGGGAGGGAAGACGTGGGAAGCGGGCGGGGGCCGCAGGATCGGGACCCGGACCCGGACCCGGACGGAGACGCGCACAGGGGCGAGGAAGGCCGCGCGGCGTGGTCACCTGGGGCTGCAGCCTCCCTCCCTGCGGGACGGCGCTGCCGGCGGAGCGGCTCCGCGGCAACCCTCTCTCTCGCCTGCCCTCCCGTTCTCAGGCGGCGGCGGCGGCGGCGGGGCCAGGACTGCGCGCCTCACAGCGGCGGCTCTTCTGCTCCGGGCCTTGCTTGCTGCGTCTTGGGCGGCGGCGGCGGCGGCGGCGGCGGTCCGACCCGTGTGGTCACCATCGTCCGCGGCGGCAGGCGCTCCCGGGCCGAGCCCCTCAGCAGCCCGCGGCGGCAGCCATGGCCTCCAGCTCCTGCTCCCGCCCCCGTGCTCTGCGGCGGCCGCCCGGCTCCCGCGCTCTGCGCCTGCGCCGACCCCGCCGTGCCCCGCCCCCGCGCCCACGCTCACTCACAGTCGCGCGCGGGGTGCTTCCCGAGCTGCCTCCGCACGCGGGCGGGAGACGCGAGCCTCTCCGGGCGCACACGGCAGCCGGGTGCGGCTATGCGGACACACACCACGGCGACAGCTGCTCTCGCACTGTGACACGCGCCATTCTGACACACGTGCTCTCGCACACTCCGCAAGCCCCACGAGCCGCACGCGCGCTCACCCACACTCACCTGCGGAGACCACGTGGGAGACTGTGAGGGGCTGGTCCTGGCGCGGTGCAATCGCAGTAGCAATGATGCATGCGAAAATGTTTAACTCTTTCGCTCAGGGCCAGGCTGCCCATTCCTCGGCGTCGGGCACGTCCGTGGGGGGTCTCAGCGGTGCCAATCACCGAGTGGGCGCTCAGTAAATAGCTGTTGAATAAGACGTGGAGTATGGATAAATAAATGATTTGGAATCGTTCAGGGATCATCTTTAATTTGAAATTTTGAATCCTTGGTTCAAAGAATTTTACTATAGTATGAAATTAAATGGTGTTTGGTTATTTTTCTTGGGGGCTAACTGAGAAGATTAATGTGCACATCCTCTCCCCAACATCGAAGAAACCCATTTGTTTTGTGCCAGTCTCTAACATCAATGCATTTCCTACCTTAATTTGAACGTCAACGTTTTTAGGGGAGGAAGCAGTTCCACAACAGTCTGAACTGTTGTGTGTGTACAGAGAAGAAACCAAGAATGTCACTGGTTCCTGGGCTTTGGCAGGACTTCTCAGGTGTTAATCTATTACCATTTACCACCACCTCCTTCCACAGTCCCTCTGTTCTTGCTCTTTGGAGGTTAGCCCCTGTAGAGCCAGTATAATAGCCACTAGAAACTTACTGTGGCCTTTGATGGTAACTGTACTTACGCACAGAGAAGTAATGTAAAGAACACAAAGTAATGGCTAAACCGGGTGTGCGTATAATCCCAGCACACGCCTATAATCCCAGCACTCAGGAGGCTGAGGCAGGAGGATCATTGAGAGTTTTGAGACCAGCCTGGGCTACATAGTGAGCTCAAGGCCAGCCTGAACTGCATAGCAAGACCTTATCTCAAAAAGACCAAAAAAAAAAAAAAGTAATGGGTAAGATTTGCAATTATAGTGCACTGTTCTGAGCTTGCAAAGCCCCAGTTTTCACATGTACAGGAGAAATTAAAGAGCCCTGTTCTTGAAATGTGTTGAAAACTCCTTGGAAATTTCAGTCTCTGTCCGGTATATTTAAACATCAGCCATCCCCCATTCCCATTCTGGAAACCTGGTGCTACCACAAAATTGTAAAAGCAAAGTAAGCATTGGGAAATGGAATCCCTGGAGGCATCAGTCGACCAAATTCAGAGTAGCTTGCCTCCCACATGCTTGATAGTAGACTTAAAGAAGTCAAGTTTTTTAAATTTCTGGGAGCTGTGTCTACAACAAGCCACCTTTCATCCAGATGTCTCAGACCACTTAAGGAAAGCTTTAAGCTCCAGAATCGTAGGGAGGTGGTTTTATGAGTCTCTTTGTATGGTCTAGTAAATAAGAAATTACACAGGCCACATGACTAATGGAATTTGGAATTTGGAGCTGCCCAGGATAGCAGGGCCTTCTCCTTCGTTCTTTACCTGTTTAAAAATTGTACTAGTGGTTCAATCACAGCAAGCTAAGAACAGATAACAAAGTTAAGACGCCTATAACACTAAGTTCTTTATTTTACAGAGAATTTTTAAAAAGAACAACAGCAAAATGCGAACAAAATAGACAAAAACAAAACATAGCTCACTAAGTTCTAATTGAATTTATTTATTCTTCTTGGGTAAACTGCAAAACCTTGAAAATACTGCTTTATGTTTTGTTTAAAAGCCTATCTCAGTTCTTGCCCCTCCTTTTTCAAAGGGGCAAGAAAATGGCTTCAAAGTTCTATTCCCTTCACTATGAGTCCTCTGGACTTGTAAAAGCAGGACAACGTCACAGGGCTTTTTACCTTTGAATTTTACAGTAGCTGCCTGTAATGCTGAGGTCCAAAACAACACATAAAGAAAATTACTCTGGTAATGAAAGGGTAACTGCTATTAATATTGCTGCTAATCCAGTTTGGGGAAAGCCAGAAACAGGTAATCAAATCGAACTAAAAAGAAGCCAAGGAAAAAAGGATTAGGGGTGGGGACTGGAGAGGGGACAGCTCAAGAACAGAAAGCAGCTCCAGTGTAGAAAAAGTACTTCCTGGAGGCACCTAAGCACCCAAATCAGGACAAACCAGAAACTAGACTTAACCGTAAATGCCTGGAACAAATTCAAGGAAATGCCCAAATGCCAAAGGTTAGCCAAGAAGGAACTGGGCCTTATCTGCTAGAAGGAAAGTAATGTTTATGACTGGGAAATGGCAGAGCATGTGGGCTCTAAGTTACCTTCTGGTCTTCATCCACGCATCTAAATTTAAGCAAGAAGTCAGTATAAAGTTTAGCACAGTGTGCAGTACCTACCTGTTAGAGGTCTAGCCATTCCAAAAGACTAGCTCTTGAATTCCTTAAAGAACTCTTGGCTGGACATGGTAGTGCATGCCTGTAATTCTGGCAGTGGGGAGGCTGAGGCAAGAGGATCGCCCTGAGCTCAAGGCCAGCCTGGGCTACATAGTAAGACCCTGTCAAAACAAACAAACAAACAAACAAACAAACAAAAAGTCTGTGCTAACAATCACACAGAAATGGCCTGCTGTTTCAAATGTGCAGATAAATGATGGCCTGTTCAGTATATACTGGGTTCTAGATCCAGAGACAGAATCTCACATAACAGATTTCACATGATAAAGCCAAAAAGAACATGGATAGCCAACATTGAGACAATAGAGGCAGGGCTGGGGATATAGCTCAGTGGAATAAGCGCTTGCCTAGCAAGCGCAGGGTCCTGAGTTCGATCCCCAGTACCGCAAAAAAAAAAAAAAAGAGACAATAGGGGCAAAGAGAATTTTCATGTCCTCGTTCATTCATACATCTTATTTGTTCCCAATATTTGAAGTTTCCTCTATCCAATTAAAAAATTACATATTCCACAATATGCAATTCAATAATCAACTGGCTAGATCGAATTGAAAGAATTCTATTCAACCTGGCTATCTCCATTGTTTGAGAACCCAATTCTACAACAAAAACCGATGGTTTTGTTAGGCAACACAGTGCATTAAAACAAGACTTCCTTTTTTCTTGTATATATAAAAACATCATTTGCACACCATATAATCCCCCTACTCTAAACTGCCCAATTCATTAGGACATTCATAGAACTGTGCAACTGTCACCACAATGAATTTTAGAACATTTCATCATTACCTCCCCCAGGGTTAAAGTAAATGCACACATTAGCAGGCAGTCTTCCTGTGCCCACTCCGCCCTAACTAACCACTTATCCTTGTCTTCATAGATTTGTCTGTCCAGGACTTTGTATGTAAGTACAATCACACAGTATATAATCTTGTGTCTGGCTTATTTTACTTAATGTTTTTGAGGTCCAATCGTATGTAGTATATATTGGTACTAAATTTCTTTTCCTTACCAAATAAAATTTCATCATATGGATACACCATATATTCAAGTGATGGGTATTTTGGATTTTGCACTTTGGGGCTTTTATGAATAATGCTGCTATGAAAATTTATGTGTAAACTTTTGTGTGGACACATGTTTTCATTTGTCTTGGGCTTATACTTAGCAGAATTGCTAGATCATATGCCAACCCTATGTTTAAATGTGAAGACCTGCCAGACTTTTCCAAAATGACTGCTCTGGTTTACATTCCCACTGGCAGCATGTGAGGACGGACTCACTCTTAGATTCAAATGCCTTCTACCTATTCACTGTGGGCTCTATGCCAAGTGTACATAACTTACAAATACTTCTGTTTGCCATCTGTGAAACAAGAATGAGCATCATATCTACTTTACAGAGTTATGAGAAGTAACTGAAATGAGACATGCTAATATTTCTGCTACAAAGTAAGCTTTCAATAAATTTTATTACTCCTTCTCCTTTTATATTTAGTTGATATTTATTCCATAATAAAGTCAGAGATTAAATTTCAACACCTCACTGACAATAAGAGATGTTATACGTACCAGGTGCTGAATAACTTTTATAGATAATTTGAAAAACAATAGTTCTCTTTTTTTGATCTTTCAAATTTTCCTGAAAACATCCCTTATTTTCCCATTTTGTTGACAGAAGAATTAAAAACATGTTATAATGACCACCCGTATATATACACCATCTAGATGTAAGAATTGTTAATGCTTTTGTGTTTGTTCTATCTCTATGGGTGTCACTAAACTATTTGAAAGTAGACAGCATATGTCAACACACTCCATCCTTGGTACTCTGGGTTGCTTCTAAAATTAAGAGCTTATTCCAGGCATGGTGTTGGGGGCCTGCAATCCCCACATTTGGCTAGGCTGAGACAGGAAGCTCAAGGATTTGAGTCCTACCTGGGCAGCCTAAGAAGACTCTGTCTCAAACTAAAAAATAAAATACAATTTAAAAAGTTAGGTATACAACTCAGCATGAAAGTCCTGGCTCAAGCTCCAATACCAAAACAAAACAAAATAAAAGCTTTCTACCTATTTCACAATCTCTATTATACACTTTGGTCCTTACTTACACTTTTGTTTTCTCACACCAGAGAAATAATACAGTATTTACACATCTGTGTCTCATTTATTTCACTTAAGAGTATGTTCAAGTGGGAAGGGCAACTACAAGGGGAAAGGAAGGGGAAAGAAAAACATGATGAGAAAAGGAGGAAAAACTGAAAACAAAGCTTTTGTAAGTAAGCAAGGGAAGAAAGCTTGAAGGGATGTGATGTAGGGGAGGAAGGGAAGAAAAGAATCAGGCTATATCATATACAGCCGCAGATTCCCTATAATGAATATGATCATTATGTGTACCTAAAACGTACCAATAAACTTAATTAATTAAAAAAACTTTCTCCAATATTACCAATTACCAAATTATGATTACCTCACCTAAGAAAATGAAACATTCTGTAAATCTTCTATTGGCCAGCCAGTGCTCAGATTTTCTCAGTTCTCCTCAAAATGTCACTCATAGATAGCCTTTGTTTCCACCGAAGAGCTGACTAAGATTTGCTCGTTGCCTTGGCTCTTAGGTTAGATAAAATGGCTTTGCCTTTTTTTTTAACCTTGCTATCATTGCTATCTATTTTTCTGTGGTAAGAATCAAGCCAGGGACTCCTAGACACTCTGTCACAAAGCCACATCCCCAGCCTCCAACTTTGCTTTTAATGAATGTGAGCCCTTGTGACTATCTTAAACCTCTAACAGTAGGAAAAATACTTAACGCATTTTTGTTGTTTTCTGACTTAAGCTCAGTTGGTGTACTCTGTCCTACTCTGCCACTTTCTTCATCTTGGTTCTGGTTAAGCCTGAGTCAGAATGGTGCAGAATTGTGTGTTGTTTTTCATGAATGATGAAATTTGACTAAATCAATTAGACCTTGATTACTAGACATATATTAGTTGCCTCCCTGTTGTTATGTGTTGTTATGATTCTTCACCCTCTTTTTCTAATAATACCTTGAAGCTAGAAGCCCTGTAGTCTATTGGCCACTGACCATGAGTGGATTAAGCAGTTCACTTTATCTCTCTTCATAAGTCTAAGGAAGGACTGGTGACTCCTGTCAAGACAATCAGAGCGGGACTACACAATAGAGCTTTTGATTAGACCATTGGGAGAGCAAGCTTTTTCTTTCCTGCAGAACCTGAAAGAGGAAACCTGTGCAAAAGTTCCACATGTTACAACAGGACTGCATCCCCACAAAGTAAATCCAAAATATTATACTACGCTTACCCTATCAAATATTCTACCTTAGCAACACAGTACATGCAGAGTACTGGCTGCTTCCCATCATGACTGCATGGCTGGCTGGAGCTCACTGCGCTAGCTCTGCACCATGAACACCAGTGTATCTACTGCACAGCACCAGCCCAAGGAAAGGTAAAGGTCCAACAGCAGTTTCCATTCAGCGGACATGGCTTTCATTACAGTGTAAAGTCAAAAATTATAAATCGAACCATTGTAAATCAGAGATTGTCTGTAACCCTGAAACAAAAAAGAAACCTGATCTAAAGCTGGCACATGCCCACACCCTTCCTCTTTAATCACATTGGCCAATTGGCCAATAAATTACTTTTCTTTTTTTCTTATGCTAGTTTTGGTTGCCTTCTATTGTATGCAGTTAAAGATTCCCGAGGCGTTCTATCATTTTAATTTGCTTCTCATTCATTCTTTTTTTTTATTTTTTTATTTTTTTATTTTTTTATTTTTTTATTCATCCTTGAATGTGATATGTTACAAAGATAAAAAAGTAATAATGATATGATAATGCCAAGTGCATAAAAACACAATTGCACAGCTTAATATGCTATTATAAAACAGCCACTTAACCCCTATCTGACACCCTGAGGACCCCACACACCCACACACAAGCCCTTTTCATGTACAACTGTTTCACTAACCCCAAAATAACTATTTCCCCAAGTTTAATGTAGTTACTCCCCTTTCTTTGCTTGCCCACCTAAGTACAACTTCTAAAATACTGTAGTTTTACTCTTCTTAAATGTATTCATTGAATCAAATATCCTATGCTGATTTGACTTTTTTCCCTGTTAGCATCGTGAGATTCAATTAGGCTCCTGTGTGAAGCTACATTTAATTAATTTTCATCACAATATAGAATTCATTGTGTGAGCATAACATTATTTATTATTTACTGTATTCATTTTACTATTTATGGACACTAATTTCGTCACACAAAAATTCACCTTTGAAGCTAGTATGTTCATAAAAAGAGACCATTTGTTGAGACATGAGTTTCTCATGTTGTTATCAACACTTTTGGATGTGGCTGTCTGCTGTGTGGTCCTGGGCACAGGCTTCTCTGGAAAAGAATCTTGGCACATCTTCACCTCTCTTAGATAACTCCAAACTTTTCCAGGGTGTCTGCACTAATTTACACTCCCTACAGAAATCTCTGAGAGCTCTTGTTGCTTCTGTAGCCTGTAATTGGCATTGTTAATCCTTTTAATTTTAACCGTTCTAGTGTGGTTTATAGCGTGCATTTCCCTAATCGCTAATGAGGTTGAGTACTTTTTCATGTTTACTGGCCTTTTAGATTTCCTCTTTTGTGAGTTGCTCAAGTGTCTTACCCAATTTTCTCCTGGTTGTTTCACTTTTGCTTTGTTCTGTAGCTCTTTGTATATACTGAATGCAAAACCTGTATCAGCTTGAGATACTGCAAAATCCCCTGTTCTGTAGCTTCCCTTTTCATTTTTAAATGGTCTCTTTTTATGAACACAACTTCCTAATTTAAATGTAACATTTTAATTTTTAATGGTGCTTGTTTTAAACCAACTTTTCTCCTTTTTTCAGAGTGCCATCCCTGTCAAGTGCACAGACCTGATCGAAATCAGCTTCTTTGCTTTAAATTCCATCCCATAGTTTGTTTCTATCTTGTGCCAATGCCAAAGTGTTTTAATGACTCTACTTTATCTTTTTCTATAATGCTGTACATCAAGCCCAGGACTTTATTCATATAAGCAAATACCCTACCACTAAGCTATATTCCTTCCTAGCCCCTAAGAAATCCTGATCTGTGGTAGAATACACCCTCCCACTTGGTTTTCTTGGGTTTTGAGAGAATTTTAGCTCTTTGCATTTTTAAAATAAATTTTGGAATCTGCTTGTTGAGTTTCACAAGATCCTGTGGAGATCTTGCTGAGCTTAGTTTTCCACCTAGAGATCTTGTTAATCTTTTATTACATGAATACCTATTAACTTGGTTTTTTTATGTTATTGCTAAGGGTAATTAAAATTTTACCATATGTGAGACTTTGAGGATGTAATGGTACTGTTCAAGAGTCTTTGATCTAAGAACTTCTAACCTCTTGGAGTATACGGACAGACGTATATGTGGTATGAGTTGAATATGATAAGCATGTGAGTAATGTGATTGGTTATGATAGTGCTTATGGTAAGAAACCAAGTCGTGTGAATAGGGGGGATTTTCCCATTCTTTTGGGGGGTCGTGGAGGGAGAAGACAGAGGCATTCTGAGTGTTAAAAAATACATCAGATCAGCAAAAGGAGTAAAGAATTGGCAAAGATAGGGCTGGGCTGAAGTGTCAGCATGGCTGTAAACCAAATCCCCCATGTGGACAGAATTTACACAGAAAATGAAGGAATGTGGACAAACTTGTTCCAAGATTCTTGGACACTTTAGCCAAATGGAGTTTATAGAGCGGCATAAGAGTGTGAGTGGCAAGATTTGGGGAAAGCTTTCTTTCAAGGAAGCTGTTGCTGTCAGTACTGCCAACTATGGTAGACATCATGCTAGATACTACTTCCTTCCTCCCTCAGTAGTGCTCAGGACTATTCACAGAAGCCCAAGCGCTGGTGCGTGATGCCCTCCTAAGGATGTGAAAGCAAAAAGCTGAGTATAGAGGAAGCTGGCTTGAGATAGATGAACCCTGGGAGAGCTTGGTAGAACAAGAAGTACCTAAGTGTTTCCCATGGAGGAAGTGTGTTCCCATGGGAAAGGGAATGGACACCAACTGTCTAGGGTCTGATACAATAGGACTAAGTAGAAAGGCAAAGGGATCCAGCCATAAGAAGATGAAGATAAAAACCTGACTTACTTCTAGGGTCACATGTGATTATATGCATTCACCCTGGCCATAGATACTAGAGTTAAGAAACATTAGACATACTCATACATGAAATAAATCAGACCCGCATGTATAGACATCATATTGACTCCCTAGTGTAAGAACCTGAAAGAGTAAATGAAATCTGAAAGATACAATAGATACTGTGAAAGGAAAAGAAGCTGCTTAAAAGGAAAATACAACTGTGTTGAAGGAAAAGAGAAAAGAAAGAAAGAAGGAAGGGAATATATATACACAAGATAGCTAAGATAATTGTACTGTTAATTTCAATTGGTTTATTGAAAGGAACAACTAATGCTTAATTTTTTTCACCAATTGTACATGCTTACATCTGGTAACCTAAACTACTACTTTGAGGACAACAATATGCAATATAACAGCCATTGTTGAATTCCTACCATCTTGTTTTTTCGAAATTCTATATCATTTCTAAAGTTTTTAAATTATTTCTTATTCTCTTTAAAATAAAAAAAGAAGAACCAGACATGGTGGCACATGCCTATAATCCCAGCACTCGGGAGGCTGAGGCAGGAGGATTACTGCAAATTCATGACCAGCGTGTGCTACAAAGTGAGCTTAAGCCCAGCCTGAACTGCATATGGAGACTCAAAAAGATAATAAATAAATAACATTTTAAAAAAAAAGAATCATTAGACAACCCCTGAGGGCCCCAGCTATCATTAGCTGTAAAAAGTTATCCACTGAGATATCAGTGTGTGGCATGCTAATCAAATTCTATAAACTAACTACTATGTGTTATATATTCTACAATATGGAAGCAACCTGTGCATCCTGCCAATAAAGGTCCTGTCTCCATCACTGTGTGGAGCGATTTCATGGGACAATCAGAGAATCATGATGTTGTGGGTCCTCTTACACCAACTGTGTCACTTTTGACTACATATCTATATATTCTTTTCAATCAATTGCCATTAGAGAGAAAGAGACAGAGAGAGAGAGGGAGGGAGGGGAGAAGGGGGAGAGAGAGAAAATACCAAGAGGGAAGGAATAAAGTTTGGCTACCTGCCCTTAGTGAGCTTCCTGCTGCTGTTGTCTGATGCAGAAGTTGCTAATACATAGGGAGGAGGTGAGGGGGAGAGAGAGCAAATGCCCACAAGAGGCCTTCACAGACAGAAAAGAGCTCTGGCATTTTAAGTGGAATTTAATTTATATCTTGACTAGGTACAGTCTAATTACCAAATCAAGACTATGATTTTTGACTTAAAGTGAGGAGGACTTTCCATTAAATAAAAACTCTTGTTATTTGTCCCAGTTTCCTTTGAAAATCAGGGAAAAAATGACCCTCTTCGAACATATGTGTTAAGCAATCATGGGTGTGACAAAATAAGATGTGTTTTAGTTACATCAAACATCTTGCTGGTCACCTCCAGAAGGTAAGTACACACAAGAAACTCCACCAGTAGAGTTATGATTGGACCCCAGATTTACAGGGGGAATGCAGGGAAGATGAAGTACACTAGGGTCTTTTAGTGGTTCAGGAAAGACCTTCCAGACCATGCTAAGGAGGAGTTCAGATTTTCATAGGACATGGAGAAACATAACAGAGTTTGTTCAAAGGGATAATATTTACTGGACATTCTCCATGTTCTAGCTCCTATACGAGGTAGTCTAAGTAGTTTAAATGAATTGTCACACTTAATCCTCACCAAAATAAAAAACAACCTATGAAGAAAGTAGTATAATTATCTTCATCGTGGGCTACTGCATTCTTTCACAGTAGTTTGTTCTCAAAGTACTTTGTAGTATTTTCCGTAGTTTTGCTTGGCCCAAACTCACTCTTCAGAGCAGCTTCCTTTTCCTACCTTTAATAAATGTAAAACCTTCCTACACTGTTTTTTAGAAATTCTTTGCTCAAGACAAGAAGAACCAAAATAACCACCTTTCGAAGGAGATCCCAGAATCCCAAAATCCTGTGACATAGTTGTCAAACCAGTCAGGGAAAAAAGTCAGGAAATTTAGAAATATATGCCTATCTTCCTGAGCAGAACAAAGGAAGAAACAGTTACAGTCAACCCAGGTATCAATTTTTGTTCTTCAAGGCAGCTAGTGAGCGACACACCCCAAAGTAGTTGGAGCATACGTAATCCTTCCTAGGTAAGGCCTTCAGCCCCTTTAAGCAGGAAATGGTTATATCAAGATGGAGACCTCCACTCCCTCAGCACCCTATACAGAATTATGAGGATTTTGTGTCTTTCAGGGGGAAGTGAGGCAGGAGACTAAGCTTGAGAAAGTGGTCATGACCTGTTGATAACAAAGTTACAGGACACATGCACAGAACAGTTCCCAAGGCCCTACATGTGGGACTGAGATTCTTGTGGAAACTCAATCAATTGTGGGTAGGATGACCTATACCTAAGGTCAACCTGAAGAGTGACAAATACAAAAAGACCATCTCCACTGAGCTCTGGGATACCCGTTCTTTCACATTAGTCCTCTCTCTTGCTGTTGTGTACCTCTCTTTGTACTTTTACTTAGCCAAACACACTCTTCAGAGCATGTTTCTTTTCCTACCTTTAATAAATGTAAAATATTGCTACCAAAAAAAAGTTATCTCCATTGTAGAAATGAGGGAACTGAGGCATGGGGAGGTCAAGTAACATGCCCAGAGTCACATACCTAGTCAGGAGCAGAACACAGATTCATCACAAATGTCCCTTAACATATTATATACCTGCTTCCCATCACACTCACCATGTTAGAAGAACTAATGGATTTGTTCATTGAGTCATAGCTCTAAGTCTAAAACTCAAACCCTACTAGTGTCACCTTGAAAATGAATAGAATACTATTTTACCAGAAATAGCCATCTAAATGACAAGGGCAGTGACACCTGGAATCTTTTGTGTTTCTGCATGCTTCCACAAAATGAGAAAAGCCGTTCTGGCCTGTAAGCTTCAGAGTACAGCATGGCAAAATTTCTCAAAATTTCTACCACATTTATTTGTAAATGAAAGTATAAAACCATAGAATCATACACATGTGTACCATGAAATGTTTTGGTATATGTATACATTGTGTAATATTTAAACCACATTTAACATTTGTATCCCCTCAAATAGTTACCTTTCTTTAAATGGTGAAAACAAAATCCTTTCTTCTAGTTTTATAAAATATGCAACACATGATTGTCTCCTAAAGCCACTCTACTGTACAAAGCAAGATGCTTTTTCCTAGGTAGGGAATAGAGGTGGTGGCTCAGAGAGTAGAGTCCAGAGTGACTTCACCTGGGTTCAAAGCCTGTTTCTGCTACTATCCAGCTGAGTGGTGCTGGAAAACTTCTTCTTTCTTTGCCTAATGTCACATTTAGGGGCACATACCTCACAGAATTTTATGAAAACTAGATGAAATACATATATCATCTGTAATATACTTATAAAGGACTAAGGAGGATTCCTTGCACCAGGGAGGCATCATTGCTCTGAGCTGAGTATTTGTGAAGCCCAAGTTCAGGTTCCAGCCCAATCTCCAGTGTGGTAATACTGCAAGGGGTGGAGCTTGTGGGAGAGGGCTAGGTCACGAGGTTCTGCTTCTATTGAAGGAGGGTGTGTAAAATTGGTTTGAAGGACCTTGGTCACCCCACCTGCCCCATGAGGACACATAGGTGCCTTCTGTGAGGAATAGGACCTCAACAGATACCAGCTCTGCTAGAGCTTTGATCTGGAACTTCCCGGCTTCGCAAACCCCAAACAACTGTTTATATATTACCCAGTCTAAAGCTTTTTGTTTTACCAGCCCAAACAGACTGAGATAAGCACGCGCTATCACTATTGCTATTTGGGTTTATCACTCTCATATGTTTACTGTCTGGGGATTAAATATCAGTCAATATTTATTAAGCACATATTTAGCAGTGCTTGGGTGCTAAGTACAATTTAAGTGAATTAGTTGCAACACACAGTTCCTGTAGATGCTAAGTGTAATATAAACGAAACAATATAACATCTGCCTTCAAGTCTCCTGATTTAGACAGACCAACATGCTGGTTTGTGTAAAACTATGTTGTATGGAGGAGGTGTGATCAAAAGTACGATGAACATTCAAAAAACTTTTTAAGTTATTACGGTCAAATACACATTGCCATTAATTCCTCTTCAAAGCACTCCTTTCTCACTTCAAACGGCTACCGTCATTCTTGCCAATTTCTGAAGCGGTTCTCAAGTCCTCTTTCACGACTTTAACTTCACTGTCACGCTGCCTTTATGTACAAAATTGATTCAGAGCAGTTACCTTTCAGGGTCATTTTAACTTTGAGGAAGAGCCAGGAGTCATGCAGTGACAGCTCTGGCGGGTGAAGCAGATGAGGACACATGGTGAGGTTTTTATTTGACAGACATTGCTGTAAATAGTTAATCCATGAGGAGTGATCAACAAATACGGTGAATGTTTACATTTTAAAGTTATTACAATAAAAGACACACTACCATTGATCTCCATCAGCACAGCCAAAATACTACACCTTGCTTCAAACACACTTATGGAATCATTCTTGGTAATATGTCTTTGACTGTAACCAGTTTTTAAAAATGTAAACGTTTGCCAGTTTGTCACCCTTCGTATTTTCTGCCTTGATGATCAACTCTTGATGATAGGCGGCACTGTTTACTCTTGTTTGAATTCCTTACCCGCTTTCCCTTTCACTTAGGAGACTGCATATAGTAAATCTTCAGTAAATTTGGCTGACTGTGCATGACATAACTGGAGAACTAATGCACAGGACTACACAGCTGTGCATAGTACATAGAGGACACACTCAAGCAGGCCACTCTCCCTCATTTCCTTTAGCTTGGCATCTGCCACTGATGCCCTCTCGATGCAGGCTTGTGCTCTCATTCTTTTTTTAAATTGCAGGCAATTTGTGTGATATAAAATTAAGATTTTAAAATGAACAATGCTGTGGCATTTAATTCACAAGGTACATTATTCATTCCTGCTACCTACTTCCAAAAATATTCTCATTATTTAAAAACAAAAAAAAGAGAAAGAATCCTGTGCCTGGGAAGCAGTTACCCCCAAGTGCGCCCTTCTTCCTGTAAATGATCCTTTTTCCTGTCCTATATACTTCCATAGTCACCTCTCACGCTGGCATCAACTTCTAAATACCTCATTTTCCAGCATCTTTCTCTGTGACCACCCATACAAAAGTTCTGCCCCTTCACGATTTTTTTAGTGCCTATCCTCTTGAATTCTTTACATCAAGCTTCTAATCCACTACCAACTCCACCTATTCCCCTGTGTCTTTACATCTGCTTTTACCACCATACATTCTACCCTTTGTCATTTGAATGTGTTGAGTATAAGCATTCTTAACTGTTTTTCTCCTATATCTGCTCTACACATGGATCTGCCCTCGAGCAGCTGACAGGGTTGTACAAATCGCTCAATCAACCACAAATCGCAGTTTGTAGCTGTGGGCCCTGCTCCACAAATCCTTTGAATCGTCCTGATGAGACTGTTTTCCACTGCCCGAGTGGCCAGAGCGCCATGCTCTGCTTTCTTCTAGGCTTGCCACTCTGTTCCTCCTCTGCACACTTTCCATTCTGTGAGTAGCTGAGATAATAGAAATGCTCTGCACCATGCCTCACCTTTCCACGATGAAACGGTCACTGTTGTGGGGAAATTCTGGGAATTGTTTTTTCTTATATACAGTGGGAAAATGTACCCTACTCAGACCAAATATCAGATCGACTGTGAGCAATCTGAATCTCAGCCTCGCCTGCTCTCTCCAGGAATTAGAACTTCCAGTAATTTCCTTTCTCTCATGTACTATGACTTTGCCTCCTACTGGATTTCCAGTGCCCTACAAACATGCTTAAAATGGCAATCATTTAAAAAAAAAATCCTCACTTGGACTTTATGCCTTATAAACATCACCCCCCAATACTGCAAAAGTATTCTGAAAAGTTGTTGACAGCTCCCATCTCAACTTCCTCATCAAACACTTCCTCCTTGCCAACACCAATACCAGTGGTCTCTCATCAGTCTTAATCCCCTTCTACTTTTCAGCAGCATTTGACCCTCATTCTAAGGATCGATCATTTACCCCTTTTAAAACTCTCTATTAAACTAAGAATGATGATGCATGTCTGTAAATCCTCTACTCTAGGAGGCTGGGCAAGAAAATCACAAGTTTAATCCCAGCCTAAGGAGTTAGCAAGATCCTGTCTCAAAATTTTAAAAGGGGCCGGAGGTGTAGCTTAATGCAAAAGCCCTACGTTCAATCCCAGTAGGACAACTACCAACCTTCCAAACGCCTCTCTGAGTGCTGTGTGGAGAGTTCTGGACTGTATTGTCGAGGAGGTGGGGTGCAAGAAGAACGATCATTTAACTGTCTAACAAAACCTCCAGTCAAGTGACCTAATATAATATTTGCGGTAATAGAGAAAAGTAGACAGAATAAGTTTTTTTCTATTTTCATGATAGACAGTAAAGGCTCGAGTTGGTTTCTGAATTCGAGTGTAATCTGATTGAGGTGGTACTTGAGAAAAATTAATTTCCCAGCCACTGAGGTGCTAGATCTGACATGTTGCAGCTGGCATTGGCTCATGAAGGCCCACAGTACCTACCTTTCACCAGTTCCCCATTCAGTGATGTCAAGTTGACTGCTCAAAATCTGCCTTAGTGGCAATATTTACACCATGGAAACTGGTGAGCGGTACTACAGAGCTTTCTCCAGAGAGCCAGTTGTAAAACATTCACCAGCACATTAGTACTTCTTGCCCTTCTTAAAATTTCAGTGCTAGAATACTGCATAAGAAAACACTGCATAAGACATCATATTGTGTGATGGGACACTGAAAACAATGCTATAATTAAAATGAAAATAAAGGAATGATTGTGAGAGACACTGGGAAGAAAGTATCTGTAAGACTTGGTGGAGGTTTGTAAATGGGAAAAGAGAATCAGATTATATTTTCTCCCCAGGAATGGGAATTGTTTTAGAGCATATCTCTTTGATGATTGCAGAGAGAATAGTTCACAATTTGGTTCCCTAGCATGTGCATTTTAAATGTCACAGCTTCAGCTGTCATGCATTTCAAGTGCCTTTTTCAAGTTTCATTTACTGTAGCTCAGATTTCTGAATTCTTTCACTATGTACTGGTGGATGTAAATGAGTATAATAATAATTGAGTCTTAGATTCTGCTGCTGTCTTAATGAAAAAAAGCCCTATAGAGGTTTGTAGAAAGACATTAGTTAAAACTCAAAAATGTACTTCCACATTGTGAATGTTGCACAATCAAGGTGGAGACCAACCTTGGCATTAAAAGGAATGAAAAGTTCACAAGATGTTTCTAAAGGGCCACAGAAAGAACAAAGGAGGGGACACTAAGGGTGTGCACAAAATATTATTTTTCCATGAAAGTAAATGTTTTTTTACAATATAAAACTTATGTTCCAATATAATGTAAATGCCTGTGTCATTTCCTCATGGTATTGTAACAAGTATAGATGATTTCTGACTTCGAACAGTTGGAATGAACAGTGGTGCAAAATCAATACACAGACAATAGGCACATACTTCAAAGTTTAAATTTTGATGTTTTCCTGGCCTAGTGATATTTTTTCATGATGCTGGGCAGTGACAACCAATGACAGTACCCACTCAGCCACTCCATTACAAGGGGAGCCACCTGATACTCTTCAGGGTGCTGAGTTGCCAGGCTGTGCTATTCTGTAGGGTGAGTGCATTAAATGCATCTTTCACTTATGATATTTTCAGCTTACAATGGGTTAATCAGAATGTAGCCCTCCTGTAAGTGGAGGAACATCTTTATTTCCCTAAATCCTGGAAATATGAAAATGAATAATACTGCTTTACATATAGTAATTGGGAGAGATAGAACATGAACAGAGTAGTGGCCAATGCAAGGATTCCACATGTAGGAAAAATCTAAGAAGGAGCACAGAATTCAGATTTGAGTGAGCAGAGGAGCTCCCTGGGGAAAGCTGTATCCAGATGAATCATGCGAATAAGTAAACAGGATAAAATGTGGGATAGTGTGGGAGGAATTCCAGGCAGATGGAACAGCGTTAGAAAAGACATATAGAATTGGAAAATAGCAGTGATTTAGAACTAGGCTTTTGTCTGAAAGCCAGCCAGGAATAGAGGGCTCTGGAGACCGCCCAGGAAATAGGCAGAAGTGCCTGGTACAGGCAAAAGAGGGGTGTGCTATTGGGAGGGTATTTGAAATTAATAAAAATGACAGGATGGAACAAGGCACAATTCAAAAGATGCCATTGTCAGGGGTAGAAATTTTGGTGGGTTTGATCCACAGCATTGAAAACACAATGTCATTGTTTTAAGACATGAGATATATAGATATGTCCCACATTTTGTTCACCATTGCCTAAGACATGAGATTTGTAGTTCTACACCACATGTGTTCAACATGACTTACACCTCTACCCACCCTTCCTCTACCTAAATATTACCTCAAATCAAAACCTCAATACCTGGGGCTAGTTTTGCCACTGAGTAGGACAATATAGAAAAAAAAAACTTCAGACATAAAAAAATAAAGAATTACTTCTTGCATATTTCAAGTTATTGAACTGATAAGAACAGATCCAGCACTTGCCCTTAGCCAAAAGGCTGAGAAGCGATGCATATTTCAGTTTGTAAACTGAAATCTGCAATGTTTATTGTATAAAAAATAATGCCACCTTTACAAGCTCTAGACTCGTTGAGTCATTTCTCCATGTGATGTTGCACTTAAAGAAGCGCCAAACAGATACACATAATAAAAATGAAATCGAGTTTAATTTGCTTTACTCAAATTTTTTTTAAAAAATCCTTTATAGCCCCCTAGGGATCCATGTCCTATGCTGGTGCCTTCTTCCACAATTCTCTTACACACCACATCCCTTTGAAGCTTCTTATTCACATCTTTACCTCCCAACCCTCTTCTTTCAGGGCTCTCACTGGTGTTTTGTTTTTTAAAGTGCCTATTGTTTTTACCCATAGGATCTTTATAGATAAAATTAACTTCCTTTTCCTCCTCTCCTATTACACTTTTTCCCTCCTTTACCAGGTAGGAGAGACTGTGAATTTCATTAGACAACACTTTGTGGGGAGAAGGAAAGTAAAGTACACTTACAGGATAACTTTTTAACCACGTCTCTTAAGAAAATACAGATAACCAAAAGGAAACTATAAATTAACTTAGATTCTACTCCTGTAAATGCGTTGATGTACTTTTAGGCTTTTTCCTGTGCATTTATAACATACACAAGAAGCACCTGCCCTAAATAATTTTATAATACACACTTGTCACTGTTTTGTAGTCCCCTTCAAGTAAGTTACCTATATTGTAAATGTCTTTCTCCTGCTTCATGCAGGCATCATTCTGTTGAGAGGTAGATGACTTTCCATTGCTGAATATACTGTTATATATGTGAACTTTGTCTCCTACTATAAAAATAGCTGTTTCTCCTGTTGTACAATCATAAATGCTACCATTGTAAACATCCTGCATGAACTCCTCTGTTCTCTGGAGCAATTATTTTCATAGGAATTATTTCTAGGTGTGAAAATTTTGATCAAAGTGTGTGTACTGTATTAGTCTTCCAGGGCTGATGGAACCACAAACTACAAACGGAAGGTCATAAAAGCCAGAAATGTATTGCCTCACAGTCCTGGAGGCTACAATGTATTAGAGATCAAGTTGTCAGCAGGATTCTCCTACATTGCCCCAGTCTGTACCTTCATCTCCACATGGTCTTCTTCCTCTATGCATGTCTGTATTCAGAACTCCCCTTTATGTAAAGACACTGGTGAAACTGCATTAGGATCTCACCATACTCCAGTATTACTTTATCTTAACCTAACTACATCCCCAATGACCGTTTCCAAATAAAATCACATTCTGAGGTCCTCCTAGTTCAACATGTGAATTTCAGGGAAGTACAACTGAGCCAATAACACATACCATTAACACTTTAAGATGTGTTCCCAAGTGTTCAGAATGTATATTTAAGAGATATGAGTGAGGTAGCGTTGACAAGGCATAATGTGACTGCCTATAATTGGAAAAGGATCAGAGGAAAGAAATAGCTGTGGGCAATTTCTAAATATTGGTCATGGACAACTAAGCAGAATATAGGAGAAGCTGCTGGGAATGAGGAATTGGGTAGATGATGAGTTAAGTTTTAGACATGCTGAGTCTGAGACAATGGAACAAGCAAGTGGAAATGTCTGACCAGTAGCTATATATATATATATATATATATATATAGAGAGAGAGAGAGAGAGAGAGAGAGAGAGAGAGCTATATATATATATGGGTATGGAATTTAGGAAAAACACAAATTTGTGAGTCATCACCAGTGAAGTGGAAGTTAAAAATCATGGAGATAGATGAAATCACCTGCTAAGATTGTCCAGTAACATGAGATATGAAGAAGGCATAGGACAGAAGCCCATGAACTCAAATATTTATAGAGTGGTTGTAGGGTGGGAAGCTTACAAATATCACATAATTAGCACCAGACTACACAAAGAAAACACTGGGAACAATAGCAGGGAATATCTGGAATTGGAAAGAAAGACAGACATGTTCTGTCTCACAGATGAAGAGAAAGATTACCTGATGGAGACCACTATGAAGCAGCCCCAAGCAGGACTTAAATTAACCAACTGGCCTTTTATATTTACTTGTGAATCTGTCCAAAGCCACTTGTCTGGAAGTGGGTGATGGACTCATAGTGAGTGAACCTCTGTCACTAATCCCTGTAATGGCAGATAGAGACTGAAAGCCTCAAATGATAAGACAAAATCATAGCCAAGGACACAGGGATCTGATCTCAACTAGATAAAGACTACAGCCTCAAGCATTTCACTTCTGGGAAAATTAACTTAATCCTTATTCAAGATTAATTTAATACCTTCCTTGGAGAAGTCCTTGAATAATTTCCTCCTTCTTGAGTACTCCCCTCCTTTCTTCTGATAACCAAACAAATATAGGCCACCTAGTGAAGGCCTTGGTCTTAGCTCTGAGAGAGTTTTGAATTCTGTGAGAGGGTTTTGATCCTCCTGGAGCCCTGAAATCATTCCATTTGCCTTCTCTTATTTAGCCTTTGCTGTACACTCATTTGGGAGATTGTGGACCTGATCAGCCTGCAATAACTAAATGATATTATCAACCCAGTAATTGCCAATATCTTCAAAGCATGTTGTGTGCCCACTCCTGACTTGATGTACCTCTCTCTTCCCCTATGATAATCGCTGCTCTGAATTTCTAATTTATTAACCATGCTCCTGCTTTTCTTTATGGTTTAATCACATGTACATGTATCTCTAAAATAATAGATTGTTCATTTTTGTCTATTTTTGCATGTTATATACATGGAAATGTAATTTTTCCAATCTGGCTTTTTTTCTCAAAGTAAGATATTTTGGGAGGATTTACTCATTTGGACATGTGTTGCTATAGATCTTTTATTTTTAGTGTTATATGGTCTTCTATTTTAGACACACATACCAAAGTATTTTCCCTATATTACTCATTATATTACTGTATTATTCGTGGGTATTAAAGGCCATGTCCAGTGTTTTATAAATAATGTTCTTATAAACTAGTTCATACATTGCTCCTGATTCATAGGTCCAAGACTATCTTTCTAAAACATATCCCATAGACAAGAATTGCTGGATTTCCTACCCCAGGTTTGTTTTACATGAGAGATAAACACACACAAAAATGAATTTCCACCTCACACTATATTCAAACTTCAAAGTCATACAGATCAGCCATTTAAGTATGAAAAATAAACCTTAGAATTTTTATAAGAAAATAGAGAATATTTTTATGATCTTAAGAAAAGATTTTCTATGACATGAAAAGAATTCCTAAAAAGATAATAAATTAAACATCATCAGAATTAAGAATTTCTGCTCCAAATACATGACAAAAGGAATGAAAAATTATTGCTTGGAGAAGTTACTCATGACATGCATACTGCACAAAATATTAGAACTCATAATCTATAAGTAAGTCCTACACACCAATATGAAAGACAGAAATGCTTCATTCAAAACTGGGCAAGGACTGCTTCACAGAAGAGGAAATTCAAATCTTTAGAAATATAGAGAAAAAGATTCAGTATCATCAGTAATAAGGCAAGAGCAAATTAAAGCCACTATGAGAAACCAATTCAACTCACCAGCCTGACACCAAGGTAAAAATAAGACCATGGTTTTGAGAAGACTAGGGAGCAGTGTAAATCATATATTCCTGGTAGGGCTGTGATTTGCTACAGAAACTGGAAAGCACTTTGACATTATCCAATGTCTCCTCCAAAAACTCATGTTGAAATTTAATTGCTGTCATGACAGAATCACCTTTAAGAGGTGATTAGGATTCATTAATTCCATTATCTCAGAAGTGGGTTAGTTATCCTGAGTATGCTTATGATACTTCCACCCTGTCTCCTGAGGCCTTGCTTGCCCTTCTGCCCCATCATGAAGCAGCCCAAAGGCCCTCACCACGTGTTGGCTCCACACTCTTGGATTTCCTAGTCTCCAGAACTGTGAGCCAAATAAAGTTCCATTGTTTATAAATTATCTCATCTGCGGGGATCTGTCAAACAGCAGGAAACAGACTATGACACACAGTAAAGTCAACTAAGTTTGTATAATTTGCTAAGCAATTTACTCCTAAATTTAAACTAAAAAAAAAATTCTTTCCTCATGTGACATGCTAGATACTTAAGAAACTACATTGTCCAGTACCCCTTAATAGTTCCTAAGATGAAAAATACATTGACAAAATGGAAATTTCTGTTAACATTAAAGCTGAGAAAATTGTAATTTATTTGTATCATGGGATTTTATACAGCAATGAAAACTGATACACCACAATCACACACAAGTATCGTGGAGGTTTAATCATGGAGGGAAACCTGAGAAGTCACAGAGAGCCCACATATGACCTCATTTAATTGACATAATTTAAAAAACAGACAAAATTAAATAGTATGTTGTTTAAAGTTACTGATGTGTATGGTGAGCTCTAAAGAAAACAAGGACAGTCTGAACACCAGGTTCAGGATAATGACTACCTCTGGGTGGAGATGTGATTACAAACTATGATAAGCCTTTGAAGGGAAGCAGCAGACTTCTTTGGAGTTCATAATTAAGGAGCTAACCTAGGAAGTGGGGTTACAAAAGCCTCCCTGAGGAAAGAGCACTTCAGTTGATGTCTGAAGCTTGAGAGATTTTTTTAGAGCCAGGTTTCTCCGACCTTAGTGCAGATCACCACCAACTGCTCTGGGTACAGTGATATTTTCAGTCATCATAAAGTGTTTGATTTTTAAGCTGGACTTTATGCAAATATATACAAAGAACTGGCCATCAGAGCTTCTGTCTTTGTAGCAGAGAAAAATACATCATATAAATAAAATTTCAAAGATTTCAATCTTTAATGCAAACCAGACTTGAGAAAAATTACCATAGATGCAAAACTAGGGACGATGAACAAAAATATGTGAACACTCAATCCTTTGCTTGAGAGCTAATAGAAAGATTTTTGAATAGAAATCCATGTGTTTGGAATAGGTTGAGCTGATGATTGCCAAGATGAGACTTGGTGTTTGGCACTAAACAGTCTTTAGTTACAACTAAAACAGCCTTAAAATATATATGACATAAATGAAGTAAAACTCAAGCTGATAGTAAAGGATGGTTTGACTAACAGTGAAACTTCTTCTTTTTTTTTTTTTTTTGCGGTACTGGGGATCAAACTCAGGACCCTGTGCTTCTTAGGCAAGTGCTTATTCCACTGAGCTATATCCCCAGCCCCTAAGAGTGAAACTTCATGAAAGCACAAACATGCTTTCACAGGAAGTTAAAGGTGGTAAGGAAAGTGACCAACCTGCAAAAACAAAAACACAAACAATAAGAGGCTGATGCTTTGGCTAAGAGAACTTGGATTTGCACCATAACTGGTATATCAGAAAAGGGAGATTTGTAGAAAATTAATACAATAGATTATTTTGAGATAAGGTCTCTTTATGTAGTGCAGTCTGATCTCAAACTCACAATGTAGCCCAGGCATACCTTGAACTTGTGCCAATCCTCCCGCCTCAGCTTCCTAAATACTGGAATTATAGGCATGTGCTACCACACCTGGCCCTAAAATAGAACTTTTTCATTAACTGAGGTGAAAAATTTATCACTTTAACCATTTTAAAGTATAGCAAGCAATGGTTTTTAGTTCATTCATATGTTGTGCAACCATTTCCACTGACTGATTTCAGAACATTTTGTTACCCCAAAAACTTTATGTCCATTAGCATATCACTCCTCATGCATGTTTTCCTCCAATATCTGCTTTTTTTGTCTCTGTGGATTTGTCTATTCTAGACATTTCATATAAATGGAATCATGCATTCTGTGGTCTATTTGTGTAGCTTCTTTTGGTTGGCATAATGTTCCCAAAGTTCATCCATGTCATAGCAAATCTCAATACTTCATTACTTTTATGGCTAAATAACACTGCACCATATGAACATACCACCCTTTGTTCATCCACACTCTTCTACTCATGAATTTTTGGCTTATTTCCACTTTTGCCTGTTATGAGTAATGTTACTGTTGACATTCATGTGTTAATTTTTTGTTTTAACATATGTTTTCAATTCTTTGGGTCTACGCTGAGGAATGCATTTGCTGAGTCGTATGGTAACTCTAACACTTCAAGGGAATTTTTCTTCAATGGCTGCACTATTTAACATTTCTGCCAGAGGGTTATGAAGGTTCAGTTTTTTCACATCATTCTAACACGTGTTATTTTTATTTATTAAGCAATTATTGTTAGAGCTATCATGGTGAACATACATCTCCCTAGTGACGCATGATGTTGAACATGTTTTTATGTGCTTATTGGTCATTTATATGTCTCCTTTAGAGAAGTGTCTACTGATCTCCTTTTTCTATCTTTAAATGGATGTTACTGGGCTGAGGATATAGCTCAGTGGCACAAATGCCTGCCTGGCAAGCCCAAGGTCCTGAGTTTGATTCCAGGTACTCAAAAAAAAAAAAAAAATTGGATGTTATTTTTCTGTTGTTGAGCTGCAAATTTCTTTATGTATTCTGCATGTTATGCCATTATTAGGTCTATGATTTGCAGATATCTTCTTCCTTTCTGTGGGTTGTCTTTTCACTTTATTGATAACAGTGCTTAAGTATGCCAAAAGTTTTACTTTTGATGAAGTCTAATTTAACGGGTTTTTTCTTTCATTGCTTATGCCTTACTGTTTAAGAAACCATTACCTACTACAAGGTTATGAAGATTTATGTTATTAAAATAGAGTTTTTAAGAAATTGAATTAATGTGGCATAGGAAAATATGTCTTTGAAACTCTTCAAGGGAAAAGCAGTCAAACAGACTAAATTACTGAAGAAGTTAAAGTAACAAATGAACTTATGGATACTATTAAAAGTCTCAAAAACGTACTCTCTTCAATGGAGTCAGAAAAATTCAGTTTAAAAGTGAGATCCCAGAGCTTCCATAGAAATTTAAATTTATTACTAAGCTGCATTATTAAAATAAAATGATGGTTTAATACTCAAGTTAAAGTGGTTTACTGTGGAAAGAAAGAAAATAATTCTGTATTAATTACTCTTTTCATCGCAGAGACATAATGCCCAACACCCAAAGTTACAGGAGGAAAGGTTTATTCAGTTCACGTTTTGTAGTGGTTTCAGTTCATAATTAGCTGGCTCCAAGGCAGGGTGGCATGGCAAAGGGGCATCACTGAGTAGCAGGGCAGAAGACGCAAGCAGCAAGCAGCAAGCAACAGCAGCCCTTTTTTGTCTTTCACATTTTATCCAGGCTACCCACGTGGTGGCTTGTACTCACACCTTCAATCCTAGCAACACACAGTGACTCAATCCCAGGATCACATTCTTGATCCCAGTGTAACACACTCTAGATTCAGCCAGTTCAGAAAAGTCCTACCTATGACCTTGTGAGGCTTCGGGGGAATATCTAGACACAAGCCATAACAAATATCTTCAAGGCAGATGAAAAACATCATTCATGGTTATCAAGAACTAGACACATCCAGAATATATGCCAAATTTGTTCCAGAAAAATCACAACAAACAATTGGGACATATTCATTTTTACGGAAAAATGCTCTTGTCATTTGGTTGAGAATGCCACTTGCTGAGAAAAACTTTGATTACTGAAGGAAATAAAATTCATAATTCAGAGAAATGGTGATTTAGGAAGGACTAAAGTTTCCACTCTAAGAGAAATCTTTAATGCGCCTGATATTTCAAAAGGGGCATTTGGCAAAAGGTGGAGAAATACTGGAATCCCCAGGTAGGAAGGAAGAGGAGCAAGAAGTTGGGATAACAGGGATTCAGGATTCAAGCTTGGTGAAACCAGACTCCTCCCTCAGGGTGTTTCTAGTCTGATCCAGAAACTCCTCCACAATAGGAAGACAGAACTTCTCAGGCTGAAAGATATTTAGAGTCTTCTTTCAATAATACAGAGACACACACATCTGCAGAATGGAGGGTATTAAAAATGATGTGACTGCATTCTTGGTCATTGAGTTATGACAGATTCAGTCTTTCCACTTGGACAGGAGGCAGCTGCCTAGGTTCTGTTCCCCCTCCTAGGAATACGGAGTTGCAGGAAACACGGAGGTCAGATGTCACAGTTCAGTCCTTGCAGGAAAGTTTGGGAAAGAAAGACCTCCTATTGGAAACTAGTCTTTCAAAAGCCAATATGGACTTCCTTAACAACTCTTTCCTCAAAAGAAGTGTCCAAGAATATATCTTCACAAATACTGTGTTTTGTCTTTTGTTCACACAACTTGAAAACAAGTGATGCACCCTCAGAGTTGATCCAGCTTTCAAGCAACCTATATTCAAAGATCAGAATTATAAGGAAAACCATATTTTTGTTTTCTTCTAAAGCAATTTTGGTATTTTTCTCTTGGTTTCATTGCCATTAAGTGATCATTCCATGCCTCAAATGAAAGCTAGAGAAAATTATAATTCTGAAGATACTGCTTTGTAACTGTAGATTACTTCAATGTGAATTTTAAAATTGTTTCCATTTTTTATATTTATTGACAGAGTAATTATAGTACTTTTATTCTTAGTGTTGACAACAAAATATTTTAAGCCTACTGAAAGAATCCAGAAGCACAGCAAGAATTTTGACTTCGAAAATAATTTAACATTTTTTTTGGTTTTAATGTGACTAGTTGAATGATTATGTAAATACTCAAATGGAAACATAACAGAATTATAATTATAAATCTCAAGATAGTATTTTACAAACATACATTATATAAATGGAACTTTTATTAGTAAATTGATTCCATTTTATTCAATTTCTACATAAAGTATATTATTTTTGACACTGCTGTTTAGCAACTCTCTCCTATTGATCCAGAAAAATAGCAACAATTTTGTCTCAGAGTATTTGTTCAATTTCTCACCTTTAGTTTTTCTGCGGTAGTTATTTGATTACACAATTGCTTAAATTAAAAAAGCTGATATACAAATTTTAGGGTAGTGTTTATAATTTTACTTGGAAGTGAATTTCAGTTTCTTTGATCTCTAGATAACAGGAAGATAGGATTTCATTTGTTGGTATTTGACAAGTCCCCAGTAACAAGAGCTGTAGTGGTGGTTAGAGTTTTATGTGAGTAGTTACGGCATGTGCAGATAATTGGAATTTGAAGTCCATTTCTGACACGAGGGGCTGAATTTACTTAGGTTAAAGACTATTGTGTTTATCTAGAAAAAACGTTAATTTAAAAAAGCTGTCAAAACAATTTTCTCTTCTGGATGACTTAAAAGAGACAATCTAAAAGAAAGATACATTCTCAGTTTTCTTCCGTTAAACATGCTATAGTTCCCTAGAGATCTGGATTTTCTTTTAGGTATCACTGCCATACACCCTATTAGAGATAAAAAATACCTCTAAAATAAAGCCAAAGAACTCTCCACCCTGCCTACAATCAATCTAGGTAGTAGGTAGTAGTGTACAATGACAGACTGGAGTTTCACTATTTTTTTTTTATTTTGACACAGGGTTCGCTATGCATTTCAGGCTGGCCTTGAGCTGACTTTATAGCCCAGGCTGGTCTTGAACTTACAGTGATCCTCCTGCCTCAGCTTCTCGAGTGCTGGGATTACAGGCATGCATCACCAATCCCAGCAAGACTGGAGTTTCACTATGGAAGGCAACTGAGAAAAGGCGGCAACACGTTTGTTCACACTGAGATCCATTGCTCACATTTATGGATGGCCCTTCACTTAGGACAGGGCTCCATGCCAACAAGCTCGTTGTAAGTAAAAATAAAATGCATTTAATACACCATGGGACATTACAGATTAGCAACCAGTATGGAGCTCTACTGTATAATACAGTAGCCACCATCCTCATGGGGCTATTGAGCCTTTGAAATATGGCCAGTATGCTTTGAGTGTAAAGTTCACAATGGATTTCATAGGACTTAGTATGAAGAAAAGTATTTTAAATCTTTCTCTCTATTCAATTCTTTTTTCTTTTTACATCCCCATAAGCAGGGGATGCCTCATACTTTGAGGGTTGACACATAAATAGCAGCCACATAGGCAAGAACTTAATGAAAGCACTACGAGAAAGAAAATTCAGCAATCCCTAAGAATTTAAGTGATCAACAAAGTATTAACCGTTTCTTTTCCAAGGGAAGTAGGAAGTAAGAAAGGGAAGGTACTGAGACACAATGTACCAACCATGTCTTGAAGGACTCCAGTTTTTATGACTTTTCCATGGCTGGGAAATTATCCTGGATCACCACCATGCCATGCCAGCATGGGAGATTAATTGATTCTTCACTACTTTTCTTATTTTCCAGTCTTTGAAGATAATTTCAAATATATGCGTACATTTTTTTCAATTTTTATTTTTTATTAGCACATGTTTACAGTGTGTAATGGTTTCATTCCACAGGAGGAGTTGACACACGTAGCTAATACATCTTCATTCCGTTTTGAATCCCATTCCCCTCCCCTCTCTCCATCTCTTGGTTCCTTCCCTTTTTGTAAAACATTTAGCTCTCTTTTTCCTGTTACCTATCCTTCATTTATTTTGTTCTTTATTTATATTTTAGTTTTCTCATATATGAGAAATATGATTTTTAAACTTATGTGTCTGATTTATTTCACTTAGTATTATGGTCTCAGGGTGTATCCATTTTCTTACAAATGACTCAAGTTTATCCTTCTTCATAGATGGCAAAGTAGTACTCCACTGTGTGCAAATACCACTTTTCTTTATCCTGTCATCGTTTGATAAACATACAGGCCACTTCCAAGATTTAGCTACTATGAGTTGTGCTGCTATGAACATGCATGTTATGCATACATATTTTATGTACCACGTGTAAAAAGTCAGAAGGACCGGGTAGCCAATCTATAACAACATGCAAACTCTTCTCCACACTGATCCACATCAGTCCAGTCAATAAGGTTTGATCTGTTGAGATCTGAAAGACACTGTGGAGACTAAGGAGCTGTAGACCTCATAATAACCCCTATGTGGTCATGATGAAGGTTCTGTTCTCATTCTCCCACACTGCAATTCTTTGTCTATAAGACATCAAGGCAAAAGAACAATCACAGGTATAGGCAAACCGCTGGTTGAATGGGGTGAGGAGTGAGGCAAAGTGGAGAAAAAAATCAGCTGTAAAATAAAATAAAAAAAAAAATAAAAAATTGTCTCATCAACTGTTACCCCAGGCAAGAAAAAAACCCTAGAAAACATTATGAAGGACATGGTTAACCACTACCTATTCCCAGGAAGTTTTGAAACAAAGATTGAGATCATACTTTTTATAGAATGCTTTTTAGAACACTTTTGGGTTAACAGCAAAAATGAAAGCAAGGTACAGAGATATCTCATACGTCACTTCCCTCTACCCCTGCATAGCTTCTCCTGTCACTAATGCTGCCTGCCAGAGTGGTGCATTTGTTAGAACTGATGAACTTATGTGGACATATCATCATCATCCAAAGATAATAGCTTTTACCGGGGTTCACTTCTTATGTTATAGATTCTGTGGATTGGACAAGTGAATAATGAGATGCATCCACCATTCCAACATAATGCAGAGTAGTTTCGCTGCCCATAAATTCCCCCGTGCTCTTCCGGTTCATCCTTCCCTTCCCCTCACCAGATCTTTTTACAGTCTCCATAGTTTTGTTTTCTTCATGATGTTATATACTTGGAATTATATACTACATAGTCTTTTCACATTGGTGTCTTTCATTTAATAATACGCATTTAAGTATTTTTATGTCTTGTCAGGGGTTGATAGCTTATTTTTAACACTAAATATTATTTTGTTAGGATATATCACAGTTTATGCCTTTACCTACCAAAGAGCATCTTGGTTGTTTTCAAGTTTCAGAAATGATAAAGGCACTATAAATAACCATGTTTTTTGTGTGAACATAAGTTTTCAACTCTTTTGGGTAAATATCTATGTGATTGCTATGTCATATGGCAAGAATATGCTTTGTGAAGAACCTCTAGCATTGTAGGAACTCCTTCCTTTCTCACTCCTTGACCATCTTGTTGGCTGCTCTTGACTGGGAGCCATCCTGCACCTAAGACAGAAAGATAGCGGCCACAAAGAAGACAGAAGAGTCTCTGGAGTCAATCAACTCTAGGCTCCAACTTGCTATGAAAAGTGGGAAGTATGTGCTGGTGTACAGGCTCTGAAGATAATCAGACAAGGCAAAGGAAAAATGGTCAACCTTGCCAACAACTGCTCAGCTCTGAGGGAATCTGAGATAGAGAACTATGCCATGTCGGCCAAAATTAGTGCCCATCATTACAGTAGCAATAATACTGAATTGGAGATAGCATGGGGGAAAACAACAAAGCACTCATTGGCTGTCATTGATCTAGATGATTGTGAAATAATTAGAAATATGTCAGAAAAGACTGGTGAAAAACAAACCATGGCAGACTTTTCTTTACTAAAATTTGCCAGGGCTTGTTTAAAAAAATAACTTGAATATTTATGCAATACCAAGAAAAAATTTACAACTTTAATATTAATGATATAATTCTATACACTTAATGTAAATTTTTTGTGACTTTTTTCAGTATGAAGCTTTAAAATATTTCAAGATAGATAAGTGCAGATATCAAAAAAGTGAAAATAGTTATCAATAAGGAGGAAGAATATGATTTTTCTTTGGCTTTCTGAACAATATACTACATGATCCTCATATTCCTTGTTTTGTAAGTGGAAGATTGATGGAAACATATCAAAATGATGCCCAAGTCCATAGGCTATTGTTTGAGAACTACTAAATTGAAACATAAAGCTTCTCAAATATAGACTTTGGTTTTTATTCTTTTTGTTATTCAAGAAGTTCATTTTCACCAGCAGGAATTGAGGTCAGGAATAATTGATTTCCTCAAGATCAGAAAGATCATTTTAAGTAGTACTGTTTCTAGAACCCCGTCTAGTGCTCTTTGGAAATAAATACATTGTTAAAGAAATGTCTCCTGAAGATGAACATATTATGAGTAAAGCAATGACAGCCAATAGTTACTAGTGCTTAAACTTGCAGTGTCATGTTGTAAATGTTTAAGCTGCTACTGTCTAGACATTTCATTAATGTTTCTTGAAGCATGAGAGATATTAATTTATCCACTTATGATTCACTGTGGAAATAAAAAAACAAATGAAATTGCTCTCCTAATGTGACATGCTGCAACATAAGAACAATTGGATGTTCAGATTTAAGATTTCAAGTTGGATATTGATTAGGCAGCAATACATTATGCCAACATTTTCATCTCAGAAATACTTTCATTAATCTAGAATTTGTGGGAAGGGACATTTATATTTATTACTCTCATGATTAAGAAGACACTATCTCCTATATACATAGTTTTTGTATATACACAAGATCTAGTGGGTTGTTACTCGTCTTCTGGATGCGTAACTGCCTATAAGGCCATGGATGGCAGGGGATGGTGGGTTCTGTTCTCCTTCTAAACTTCAACTACAGGAAAGTTTCTACTCTTCTGGTTATTTTCCCTATAAAGTAAAGGTGAAATTAAATGAATGTAGATCTTTTGCTACCCTGAAATGATTATGGACTTTGAAATTTTCATTTCACTTAGCAAAGAAAACTAACATATTAACCTGGGTCAAAGTAAAGCAGAATCATCTTTTATAATGAGTACATATATGTTTATAAATATACATATTGGGGAAATGCACTTATTGGTATAATCAAATCATGATAATGTGTTCTCTCCTGCTGATAATTTGTGGAGACTATACATAAATTAAGCCTGCTATGTTATATATGCAGGTTTTGTTTTCAAAATGAAAATAAAAAACTACTTGTTTCCTAAGTATAAAAATAAAAGTAATAGAGAGACTTCCAGTTCTGGCACAAGAGGGAGTATTCCTTCTGCTAGGCACAGCTAAAAACCCTGGAGAGTGTATGTAAAATAACACAAAGGCAATGCTGAAAGGCAGGGATAAGGCAGACTAGCTAGTTGCTTAGAAAGACATGGTGTAAGTATGGAAGTACACAGAGCTTTTGCTTTGCCTCATGTAGTCTATATATCTGGGTGCTAGAGATGCAGTGAACGTGGAAATACCAGTGGGCCCAGACAAAACCACCTTTCCCATCCAAAGCATGCTCTGTCCACACCAAGGAGCAGCAAAGAGACAGTCTAGCAAGGGAGAAATCATTTAGTTAATCTGATGGTTCAGGTGGATTGTCAACTTGATTGGTTTGAGATCTGCCCATGGGATTAGTAAAGGACATGTCTGGGTGTTTCTGGGGTTGTCATAGAGGTGTGACCTTGGGGTTGGTGTCTGTTCCCTGTCCCTTTCTCTTTGGTGTTGTTTCCCTCCTGCTCCCCTGCTCCTCTTCCCAGGTGCCATGAATTAAGCATCTTTGCTCTGCCATTCTTTCCCACTATGATGTTTATGCCTTTGAGCTAACCAATCCTAGACTGAATCCCCTGACACCAGGGGTCAAATTAAACCTTTCTTTCTTTAAATTGTGGGTGTCAGTGATTGCGTCCCAGTAACAGGAAAGCTAATGCAGTTAACAATTGCTTTTGCAGTAGTTAGCATAGGAGACTTACAAATTTCTCCTTGCAAGTTGGCCCTTATCTGGCATCTGGGAATTTCTTAAAGTTCCTACATAGATGAGAAATTATTCTTTAGTGGTAAGAGTGACTCACTGTGCCTAGACTACTTGCAAACAATGTGATTTACCCACACACCTTGATTCATTCTGGGAGTTTGGAAAGTTGGGACATGCCAGAGAGCAGGTACCTACATGAAAAAGAGGCTTGATACTGAGTCTTTCATGAACTTTCTTGCTAGACACAGTTGACACCAGCTCTCACAATTTACTGTTGAACAAATTAAATGAATTTTGTGTAATTCCATTAGGAAAGAACTTTTTGAATCTTGTTTCTGGTTTCCTTTAGACTTCACTCCATGGGGCTTTTCTCTTTGCTGTTTTTGGTCTGTAACTTTTTGCTGTAATAAATCTTATCAGTGATACAGCTATATGCTGAGACCTGGGTGTATTCTTAGAGAATCACTGAAACTGGGTATATTCTTGGAGACCCCCCTGACACACTGCCATACTGCAACCAAATAACAGAAAAAGTTGTGGCCACTTTCAGGTCACCCCTGTTTGTGGTACCTGAAAAAAGTAAATGCAGAGATATACTAATAAGTAAAAATGGAAATAGAGCCTTAAAACAATAACCAATGGAAAGATAATAAGGTAGAAAATAAACAGCACATAGAAAAAAATAAGAAATAAGGTAACTGACTTAAGCCTTAATATATTAACAGTTACATTACAAAAGGTTTACTTTATTTCTAAATGTCCCAAACTAGAACAACCACAATGACCAATAGGTGAATGATTAGACAAATTGTGGTAAATAGATAACAGCCATAAAAAGGAACAAATGGTGACTATGCGTATTTACTCAAATGGATCTCAAGAGCCTTATGTTGAAAGAAAAGGCCAATCATAAAAGGTTTATAATGTCTGATTCCATTTACATAACATTTTCAAAATGATAAAATGATAGAGGCAGAAAACAGTGCAGTGGCTAGGGGTTGGGCATGAGGAACAGGGGCAGATATGAGCATAAAGGGGCAGCACAAGTGGTATGTTGGAGAGGGTGGAATAGTTGTGTGTCTTGAGTGTAGTAGTGATTATATGAACATCACTAATCATAAGTAGTGATTACATGTTAAAATGGCACAAAATCATATGCACATGTTATATCGATGTTGATTTCTGGATTTTGATATTATACCATAGTTATACAGATGCAATCATTGCAAAAATGGGTAAAGGGCATCTATGACTTCACAGGATTCAATTTCCCATGAATTTATAATGATTTAAAAAACTTAAAAGTATATATACATGTGTTGACATATATACACACACACATATGAAGTGAAGGTCTGTAAGCATAGTCACAGTAGCAGTGTGACTGTTAAGGCTGCATCTGTGCAATTTGAATGTTTTAAAAAAGAATGCTGCTGAGTTTGGATCTGGCCTGCATGTTTTAAGGTTTAGCCCCAACCCTGTGGTACTTTTGGGAGGTGGTGGGACTTTTAGTTTTATTTTATTTCATTTTGTTTTATTTGGTGGTGGGGCCTTTAGAAGGCAGAGCTTAACGGAAGGAAGTTAGGGCTTGGGGTGTGTATCTACCATAGCGATATTAGGACCCTGCCCTTCCCCATCTCTTTTTCTCTCTTGCTTCCTGCCAGCACAAGGCAAACAGGCTCCTCAACTGCTTGTTCCCTCCACAGTGTACTTTGCCACCACTGGCCCAAAGCAGTCCTGAAACATCTGAAACCAAGAGCCAAAATAAACTTTCCTCATTTTAAGTTGATTACCTCAGGTATTTTCTTACAGTGATAGAGAGCAGACAAATACAAATACCTTTATGAATTCCATATATAAAAGTAAATGTAAAATCATCACAAAAAATTAACAAAAAACTATAAACAGGATGAAAATAACCTGTTCTGTGATGCTACAAAGAGATAATTTCATGCATTCAATGAGTATTTATTGAGTAGATCCTGTGGTTATGTTATCTGCCAACATCTTGGTGTACGCATTTGAGAACTTTCCTGACCATTGAGTCTTATACAAATTGTAGTCATTTATTCAAAGACCCAATCCATAAATGGGCATCTGAGATGAATACACAATTCTCAGACAAAGAAATACAAATGGCAAATAAATATATGAGAAAATATTCCACATCCTTAGTCATTCGAGAAATGCAAATAAAAACAACATCGAGATTTCATCTCACCCTAGTAAGACTGGCCAGTATGAAAAAGTCATCCAATAACAGATGCTGGCGAGGCTGTGGAGAAATAGGGACTCTATTACACTGCTGGTGGGAATGCAGACTAGTGCAACCACTGTGGAGAGCCGTTTGGAGATTTCTCCGCAAA
>PVLD010010761.1:0-69041 GCA_004027595.1 Dinomys branickii | reverse complement strand
GAGAACCCCCGTCTCTCTTTATTGCCCGAGTTGTGCTACCTTATATCTGATCTGTGTACCAATCCAAGGCTGCCAAATAAGCATTGGAGAGCCTATCCGGGACGCCCCCGATAGCGGAAGGCTAAAGTCTGGGTGACCAATCAAAAAGGAACAGCTCTTCTAATAGCTTCTGCTGAGTCATACGGATGCGGAAGTCAAGCCATGGAAGCCATGGAAGGAGCTGCGCCTGCGCGGCTCCTGACACCAGCCTATGGCCAGTGGGCCAGCGATCTAGTCATTATCATCAGCTCTTCTTCACAGATGAGGAAACTTGGCCCAGAGAGGTCATATAGCTAGGAAGCAGCAGACCTGACTTTAGTGGCTATGAGACTCTGTGTCACTGGCACAGCCACCATCAGAGAGTGTGAGCCATGAACCTCTTACCCAGTAAAAGGTTTCAGCCCTGTAATTGCTACAAAGGTCCCAGGCCAGGTGCTTCAGGATGTCACAGGTCCTCAGCCCAGAATAACCAGGAGTGCCTGGATGAAGAGGGGCTCAGGTGGCAAGGAGGAGAGTCTATGAGGAGTCCAGGCTGTCTGTAGAGTTGTGGGAGTTAGAGATGAGGTCAGAGCCCAGCAAGAGACGATAGGAAGGCCCTTAGATTGTAACTGAGAGGCACCATTTGCCCAGTAGCACTCTCTCCACAAGGCACACAGTGTCCTGGGTCTGGTCTTCTCAGATGTGGAGCGTCACCCTCTGGATGCACTGCAAGGGCAGGGAGAGAGTCTTCCACTGAGCCAGCGTGGCCACAGGCCAGAGGTGCCCAGTCCAGCCTCCAGAATCACAGCCACCTCCAGGGGTCTTGTCCAAACCTCTTCAGGTTACTTCTGAGAAGGGGCTGAAGGCTGAGCGTGGCAGCACACACCTGTAATCCTAGCACTCGGGAGGCTGAGGCAAGAGGATCATTGCAAGTTCGAGCCTGGGCTACAAAGTGAGTCTAAAGCCAGCCTGACCCTGTATCAAAAAGACAAAAGAGGGGGATGAGCCCTGAGGGTGGTCTGGGCCCCACATACTTTGAGGTGTTTATGATCTGACAAGGAGGAACAGACTATTTCACTAGGGACCATAGTTTAAATATTTGGATATCAGAAAACCTAGTACACAGGACCAGAAGGAGTGAGGCTACGTGGGGTTTGAGTCCTCCGTGTTATCACTGAGCTGCATGACTTTGGCCGCTACCCTTTCTCACACCTTATATTTCTTCATTGGCAAAATGTAAATAGATGATGTCTCAATGCCTTACAGCAGGGCAGAGTGGACTGGGAGTTACTAGGCACACGGTAGGTACTCAGTGCTGTAATAATTGCCCTTTTCCATCCTTTGTTCACCCCAGGTAGCTAATACAAGTGGAATGTAAATACTAGATTGATCGATTAGTAATTATTAATAATTACCAAGAGCAAGAGGGAAAATCTTTATTTCATAGTACATATGGAACTGCTGCGATTAAAACTTGTTTTGACTAGAAAACTAAGAAAACATGATGAGAAAATTACAGAGACACTTAAGCAGCTCCTTTCCATGCAAGTACATTTATTAAAGGAAATTTTGTATATAAACCATTAGGACTGCTTTCAAAATACATGAAAATAAAAGGATTATGATTAGTCTGAACACTGAAAGGTAAGACTGGGCTGGCGTGGTTCTCCAGGGATCTGTCCGTGTTCCAGAGATGAGCACAGCTGGCTCAGCCTGGGCCCAGAGAACAGCCCAAGGTCACCTGGGGACTTGAGCAGTGGTGATGCAGAAGGAAATGCCTCAGTCTGTCCATCCCTTCCTCCATCTAATCATCCATCCATTCAGCGTTTATGTTGTGCTTACTGTGTGCCCGAAGTCATTTTAGGTACACTTCGTAGATCATCTCGGCCTTTGTGGACACTTTGGTGGGTGAGACAGATGTGAACCAGCCAAGAGGATGTGTACTGATCAGGTGGAGGAAACATGGGGAAGGCCATAGGAACAGGTTGACCCAGTGTGGGGACCTGAGGCACTGAGCCAGGCAGAGGAGACAGCAAGTGGACAGGCCCTGGGACTGCGAGGGCAAGGAAGCTAATGTGGTGCAGGCGAGCAGCCAGCCAGGGCCCCGAGAGCCTGCAGCCAGGGAGGCCTCTGGCTCTGCTCAGAGGGAACCAAAGGTCCATGATAATCCATTTCCCCAGGTAGGCAAGGGTGGTGGCATCAGACTAGGAGGGGTAGGCAGGGATCCTGACATACTCTCAGAGCAGAGCTGATAGGATCTCCTGGATGTGCATGGGGAAAATTGATGAGTTAGGGACATGTGGAAATTGTTGGGGTGAGGGTCTGGAAGAGCAGAACTGTCAGTTATGAAGGGAAGGAAATGACACTGCGTGGACTGGGTTGGCTGCAGGTGACATCAGCAAGCTTCTTAGCCCTTTGCCCTAAGCACCCATTACCAGACCAGGCTAGGGCCTGAAGATGACCTGGCCTGTGAGTCTTTAAAGTATCTGTGGTAACTGCAGTTGCCATTCATTGACAGCCTCTTTGAGGTCATGAGAAAACCTGCAGGTGCCTTCTCTGTCCCCCAGCCCAGAGACCATAGCTGTCAGCGTCACAGGTCCACTCGGGCTGGGCCTGCCACTCCTCTTCCAGGGGTCCCTCCGCAACATAAGGCTGCAGCCTGTCCTCTCTGCAGGACAAAGGGTCAGGGCATCCATTTTTTGCATGCCTGACCTAGGAAGTCCACCAGCCTCTGCCGAGGCACAGACTGTGGAAGCTGTGCCTTGGTTCACTCTGGGCAGAGGCTGACACCAGTGAGCAGGCCTGTGACAGAGCCTTGACTTGGGGTGGTTGTAGCAATTGCTGTGCTCAGAACTGTCTGCGCAGCTCTGGAAGGCAGGAACTGGGCTTTCTTGCCTTCACCTGAGGCTGTTATATCAAGACCAGGACCTCAAACCAGGACCTCTGGTCAGGCATCGACATCCTTGTCACCTATCTCCAGATCTCAGCTGGTGCCCTTGTCTGGATGCCACTATGTTCCACGCAGTCACTGTGCTTTCTCTTCATCCTCAGCAGAGTTCTGGCAGGTGAATAGGACTCTGGGAGAAAAACTTCATGTCCAGAGAGGCCAAGGACTTTGCCTAAAGTCACACAGAGCTGGAACCCAGACCCAGAGGGTCTGCAGCTCAGGGCAGCCGTCCCCCTAGCTAGTGCTTAGGACATGGGGCCAGCCACTCACCTTCGCAGTTTTCTTACCTGGCTCTTGAGTGTTTAGGAATTAAAGATGGTTTACTAAGAGAAAGCAAAAAAACAAAACAAACAAAAAACCAGAGGTGGTAGGCAGACTCCATTTATGTAACACAGATATGTATGTTTATGCAAGGGGGAACCCAGAGGAACACACATTTTGAACACAAAGCTTGCGCTTCCAGGTAAAATACTGAAGCTTCACAGTAATCAAGTGTTTGGGAAGAAGAACAGAGACCCTTGCCTCTGTCCTTGCTGATAGTATTTCTGCCTGAGGGGATGTATAGAAATGGGCCCCAGGGGAGGTGGTGAGCAGACAGTAGCCTCTCCCTCTCTCCTCTCCTCCTTCCTGGGTGACCCTGGTCCCCCATCTCAGCAGCCAGGTCTTCAGTGCTGTCGTATATTACTCCACTGAAAAAGGGGCCTTTGGCACTGAATGTGCCTTGGCCTCTAGAGCCCCAGGTGAACTCCAGGAGGGAGGGAAGGACTTCCTGCCCATGGAACAGAGTCTTGGAAGGAAACCTAGCCCTTCTGAGTCTGTGTCTGGGGTCTACATAGCGTTATGTCACCATCCCTTGACTTCAGCATTTTGATGTGTACAGTGGGCATATGACCTCTGCAGCTGTAAGAGGAGCAGCCACACTGTCTTAGGCATTAAGTTTGTGGTCCTTGCACCCGGCATCAATAGGAAGCCAGTAGCCAGTAACTTGGTTGCTGCCCTTTAAATCTTTAATAACCCCACACCTTCTAAGCCATGCTTCCTTGGACAGAACTGGAATTTGGGGACAGCTACATCACTCCTCTGGCCTGTGTGCCTTGAGGACAGGCCTTCTGTCTGGCACCTTTTATGGCTTTCTGTAGAGGAAGGTGGCAAGCCCCACAAGGAAAGGAATAACTCAAGGGCCCATTTGGCCCCGGCTCAGCGGGAACCCAAGATAGCCGAGGTCAGACCTGGAGCACAGCAGGATGTCCTATCTGTGGAGGGCCCACTCTAGACCCTGAAGTGCAGGCTGGGATGAACCTTGCCTTTCATTTGGATAGGAGGCTCCCAGAGGATGGGCCAGGGCACCTGCAGAGTCCAGCCCTGTCTCAGATCCTCAGGTCTCCAGCCAGGGCCCACAGTTTTGGTCTTAAAAATGCATCATTCACACAGGCAGAATTTTTCAAACACTTGCTCTGGCCAGGTACTTGGAGGAGCCACAGGGACACAAGAGATGAGGCCCCTGCTTGCTAGGTGGTTTTCATCTGCTAGGGGCAGAGGAAGGTTGGCAGGTGATTCTAAATATACTAGCTCAGGAAAGAGGTGAGGGCAGGCTGCTCAAAGGGGAGACAAGTCGGGCAGGTATAACAGTAAGGAATGAAAGAGAAGGGAGGGGACACTTGGACGTGTAGCCACACACAGCAAGGTGGTCAGTGTAGCATTTGGCTTCATGTTTAATAGTGTAGATCTGGTCAGGCATAGTGGCACATTCCTGTAATTGTTGATTCATGAAGATCATAAATTTGAGCCCAGCCTGGGCCACTTAGTGACTTAGTGAGACTCTAGCCACAAAAAAAAAAAAAAAAAAACTCAGCGGGAAGGCCCTGGGTTCTAGCCCCCCATACTGGAAACATTTTTTCTTGGGACCCCAGCAGATGGCAGATGTGGGAATAGAATTATGACCTTCTGTTTAGCACTTTCTCTCATGTTAATATAGTCATTGGGCATCAATATGTGGCAGCCCCTTGAGGTGCTCTGTAGCAGTGTCTGAACCCTCATATGCGCTGGAGTGATGGAGGTGAGTTAAAGCCAGGACCAGCCCTACCGCATGCACCCACCCAGCAGTGTGTCCTCTCCGCTTTATGGCACTCAACCTCTTCACCTGTCTCATGAAGGAGAACAAAGCTGCTTAACACACACCCAGGGTGTGGCATTTTGATGTCCTAAATGCCACTCACAGAGGCAATAGAGTCTCCATGCAAGATCCACCCCAGCATTTATCCCGAGGTCTGAGCACACACAAGGGTGGGGGACTTCTATGTGCAGTCAGGCTCATGAGGGGGGAAGGCCCATGCACTGTGCCTGTGCTCTGGGCCAGTTCACCTGGCCTTGGTACTATGTGGCCATACTAACTGATTCACACCGAAGAGTTTAGCGCCTAGGCCGGTCAAGGAGGCCAGGACCCTGAGTGAAGCGCTATAGGATGCCATCAGCTCCCATTTATCCACGCAGCATCCACAGCTTCTTTCCCACTATCAGAGGAGAGTTGTGGGCTGCAGAAGAGGCTGAAGGGCCCCTGAAGCCTGAAAGGTTTATGACCTGATACTTAAAACAATTTTGTCAACCCTTTCCTGGCATGTCAGTGCTAGTCTATATGGAGAGTTTTAAAAAAAAATCTTCATGATACATCATTAAGAGGGAGAAGCAGGAGGCAGCACAGTGAATAATTTTCCTTTTTTAGAAATAGAAAACCATATATATCCACAGACAGCTGTGTATACATATATACCTCTAGATGCAATAGAGAACTCCAGAGATACTGTACATAAAATCGTAAGCGTGGCTACCAGAGGACAGCGCTGGTGAGACTCACTTTTTATACATCTGCCTCTGCACACTTCTATTCCGCACCACTTTCTGTGTTAGCAATTTCAGAAAATAACCAAATAATAATGCATTCCAAACAGTGCATCGAGGCTGGAGAGCTGAGATAAGGAGGATGGAGGAAGGAATCTCTCTGCCACATTTTCCTCACCTGTTAAAAATGATGGAGCTATCTTTTTTACCTGGGGCCTTTTTCTATATGAACAGTCTTCTCAGACTCTCAGGGGAATCCTGTGAAGAAAGCTCAGACTTGCAATCACATTTCAATGGAAACACGTTGCCAGTGAAGCCCTTGTGGCTGGCAGGCTCGGGGCAGGGGCAGCACTTTTGATGCCAGTGTCTCCTGGGAGGGAAAGGAGCCTCTCTCCATGTCGGGGTGGGGTGATCCGGAATGAACAGACAAAGGCACGTGGCTTCCAGGAAAATTGTGGGACTCCAGGACATAAAGTGACTATGTGCCTGTTTGCCTTCTTCCAAAGAAAGTTTAAAGCCACTTCTCAAAGTTCAAATACTATCAGGTCTTCAACCAGTTTGCCAACTCACCAACAAGCCACCATTAAAACCTAAGAGGTAAATGGAGTTCACTTTGGCTGGTCTTTAAATTTTCAGATTTTTCTGCCCAGCTGTCCTACTGTAATAGAACAGAGGCCAAGCCCTGCCCAGTTAATAACCCGAATCTTTGGAGCCTGCACCTAAGCAGTAGCATTCTTAAACTTCTTTAGGTGGTTCCAAAATGCAGCATCCAGGGTTGAGAAGCCCTACCTCAATAAGGCGAGAGCAGATGCCCGGGTTCGAGTCAGAACAGTGTGAAAAGCACGTGAGCCACCTACTAGGTCACCCAGCCCACCTGTGTTGTGAGCCTCAGTTCCCACCTCTGAGAGGATGAACCACCAAACCACCTCCATGTCACATGGCTCATGAGGCTGGGGGAGATGGTGTAGGCGAGGGAGTAGCCTCCTCAATAAACAGTCGATGCCTGGCACCTCTTAACTGTCACCACAACCCCTCCCCTCCCAGGCTGCAACAGCTCCCAAGCTTTGCTGTCAGACTTCTGCATCCCCAACCTAGCTGCAGCTCAGCTTCATGGGCCTTTGGTGACACTGCTGCCTCCAAAGAATGACTCTGAGATGCTCCCTTACTGTGAATTCATATCTTGCTCAGAAGTCACCACACTGTAGACATCAGCCCTGACCAGCCTCCCCCACCTTGTAAATACCCTTTGTGGCATGTACCTTCTCATCCTGCGTGTTTTTCCTACAAACTCTGATGGCTGCCACACTAGCTTGCAAAGCTGCAGCTAAAGAAAAGGGTAAACCCCTTGGCTCAGGACAGGGCAGTGGTGATGAGGACAGTGCTTGCCCTGTGTGAGGCTGGAGCAATCGCCATGGAACAAACGCAACAGTATGTATGTGGCATGGTTGTGCCCTCCCTGCACTGCAGTGGAACGTCCGTCCTTACAGGTTGGAGAGGGCCTGCCCATGTTCCTGTCTGCAGCAGCAGCTGCTGTCCTGTCAGGTAGGTGTTCAGTGACTACTCTCAGTAATCCCCTCTTGTTGGATACAGAACCAAACAGAGTGAATAGTCTTTTACATAGTGCTGTGATGAGCTTCCTGAATATTCTCTTGGGGTCAGTTCCACAAGAGGCCCCTACATTATATTTTTGTTACACATCTTTTATGTACAATTTTAAACACAGTCTTCTCCAAAATACTTCTCTTCTTTGGCTTTGAAATGTGCCTGTGCTGGGATATCAAGACACACAGGGCAAAGCCAGCCAGTGTCAGTTTGTGCCTTCCTAGCCTTGAAATGGGGCCTGGAACAGATGCCCCACAAGCTATCTAGTTGGGCTCTTCAAGTACTTTCAGATGACAGAGTTTATATATCAATACAAATTTCCCATTTCTCCAAGTCACACTGACTGGTCAGAGCTGGGTCACAGCTGTCTGCTCTCTGTGACTGCTCTTCTTCACCACCCAGCTGACCCCTCCCATAGTCATTGGGATTTGAATCCCCAACCTAATCCAATTCTCCTCCTGTCTTACAGTGACATCATCCCTCCTGGAGATCCTCTGAACAAGAACAGCCGGCCCAAAGTGGCTTCCCGCTTCCCCAAGCTGTCCCGCGGCCCCCCAAGGGAGACACGCAATGTGGAGCCCCAGAGTGGTGACCTCTGACCTCAGCAGAATCCTGAACCCTGGCTGCTCTGTCTGGCCTGGCCATAACAGCTGGCCCCTGATGCCTTGGCGTGATGACCACACCCACCTGGTGAACCCCAGAGAGCACACCTTCCTGCCAGCCACCTGCCACCCCCCCCCCCCGATTAAACTGCTTGGTCTCAGAGCACCAGGTCCCTGTCCATAGAGCAAGATGGCTCCTTGCTGCAGTTTGGGATATGTGGTCACTACTCACTCAGGGCAGCAAAAGCTGTCCCTCTCATTCCTGCAGTGCAGGGACCAGCAGCAGGGTAGGCACCCAGTTAGACTGGAAATGCCCTGGTTGAGATGCACAACTCCAATGACTCACTCTTTCCTGCAAGGGAAATAGAGTGACTGTTAGCCTCTTTTGCTCTTCTTTTTAATGTACAGTATTTGCCTCTCTATAACCTGTGGACAAACAGAGGGGATCTTGCACCTTTCCATTTTACGCTGCACTGTGGTGGGCAGGCACCCAGTTGCATTGCCACTGTGGCCCTGACTGGCATCTCTTCTCCAGTAGACATTCCCTGTGGCCTTGGGAAGGGACATTTCTCTTCGATTCTTAGAAAACTTCCCCACCCTCCTTGCCACTGGCCTCTGGAAGCACTGGCCCTGTGGGAATCCTGAGCAAGGCTTGTCAGGAACTCACCAGGCAGGTGGGGACCCTGGCGCCTCTGAACATCAGTGGCCTTGGCCTCACATTCTGAGAAACTGCAATGGCGAACCATTGCAGAAAGTTCCATGGGCCCTCAGGTTTTCAGACCCAGCTCCATGTCCAATAGGTCATGATTGTCCCCTCAAGTCATGTTCACCATGTATCGTCTGTCTCCAAATAAGCTCGCAGTGGGTGAAGAACCCTGTCTCCCTAAGACTTGTCATTCTGTTCCTGCCCCAGGGCAGGGTGTCATAGTCTGGGGACCTCACCAGGCAGGGAGAAGGACAAGGACCGACACAGCGGCAGCACACATGACCCTGCTCAGACCTGCCTGCCCAGGTGGGTTCACAGGACCCCTGCTGATGGCTGCTTTAACCTACAGAACCATGGAGCCACGCTTGCCTAGTCAAGAGCCTCCTCTACGGCTGAGTGCAGCCGGGAGAATTTGCAGAATGGACCGTGAAGGAAACAGTGCATGTTCATCTTTGCCTGTGGCAGGTGGAGGTATTGGGAATTCTGTGGCGAGGTGACGGAGGGAGCCGCTGTGGTTTATGTGGGAACTGCTCTAGCTCATTGGTTGACATCTTGGTGAACCATCTGGTGAGTGTGGAGCTTTCCTAACCTGGAGAACTTGGGGAAGAATCATCTGGAAGATGGGCACTTCCTGGTCCCCTGGTCACCAGAGGGAAGCTTCTTCAGGCAGTTAGGGTAAGCTTAGGCCACTGCCATGTAGTCCTGCAGGGAAGATGCGATGGGCTCCTAAGGCCACCTTGGGCCAGATGAAGCAGGGCAAGCGTGCTGGTCTTAATGGCCACCTGTGGAGCACGAGCTTTATCTGGGTGAGCTCTGGCTTCTGAAGAGCAACATGTTCCACTCCTGATCTACCCAAATGACTCGCCCCAAACACTGGTTGGGCTGCTGTGCCTCATGATTGAGAATACACAACTTTCCTGAACCAGGCAGCCTGGGCTCAAGCTGCTCCACCCCACTGTGCTCCTGCTTTGGGATAGCTGTGAAGCGGGCCTTGGCTTCCATCTGCAAGACTGTCTCAGCACTGGCCTCTGAACAAGGGCTCTGTGCCAAAACTTCTTCCCTATTCTATGTGTGCGGGAGGGGAACCCGCTGTCTCCAGTGTGCCCCTGGGCCCAGGGTCCAGATCAGGACTATGGAGCACAGGGCCTAAAATCCACCCTGACCCTCTCTAGCTACCCTACCAGAAAACCTTGTTGACATTGTATACATGGATTTAAAGCAAAAAAAAACAAACAAAATCCAAAGATACCCAGAGCTACAATCACTCCACCTCCTTGCTTTGTGAAAGTTAATTATTCATAGAAAACTCCCCGAGCTTTCCTACCATGCCAATGGAAAAGCACATTCCCTGGGGCCATGTGGGAATGCTCCAGCCGCTAGCAGTCTGTCGCTGCTTTTGGATCTCCCAGAAACCCTAGCGTCATTTTCAGGCTGTGGGTTGTCTGTCCTCTGTCACTTTACCTCACAAGTACTTGGCCTCTGCCCAGTGTGCACGTATGTGACTCCCGTGGAGCTTTTGGAACAGCGGCAGGTTTGTTGTACCTGTGAAACAGTAGGCAATGGAAAGCTGTTTACATCTGTCCGCCTGATAACCAAGCCCCAGCTGATACTAGCAGGCCATAGGCAGAGGGGTCCACTCATGAGGTCGAAGATTTGAGCCCCAGAGCGAGGAGACAGGAGCAGAGACACAACCCTCCCTCAGTGGGTGCCACACAGTGCCGCCTCTGGGGTGTGCTCTCCTCACCCTTGGACCAGCTCAGTAGCCGTGGCAGCCATGTGGCTGCCACATTGTCACTGGGATGCTTTACTCACATAAGGACCTGGTCGTGGCACTCCAGGCCTTGGCCCCTGCCCTCCAGCTCCATCTGCCTGTGCCTCTCAGAGACACTGGCCAACCTGCCACACACAGGCCAGGCCTGCTCTCCGGGGCCCAGGCACACACCCTCCTTCCCATCACAACTGAAGACACCCTTTGTTGGTCCGGCTCCTTCACACACTCTGGCCCCAGCCTGAGCAGCTCTCCAGAACCCTCTGGCCTTGTTGTACAACCAGTGGCCAAGAAAGGGCTGGATCTATAGCCCCCAGCACCTCCCCAAGGAAGACACCGGCACAGGTGGCCCCTGGCCCTGGCCCAGCATGTCAGACTGATTGTGTCCCCAAAGGTGTGAGCTTGGACCCAAGTCCCAACCCCAGTGGCAGCAACTGTCTTGGCTTCTCCTTTGTGTCACTCCAAACGATGCCAGACACGGGCCACCTCTGCAGCCTGGAGGCCCTGACCTGGCGGATGCGTGCTGTTTTCTGGAGACGGGAGCCTCCTTACAAACAAGGTCTATTGTAATGAGCATTTTTCACAATATTGTGCATTATGTTATTAAAACTAATGTTAAATATTTCCTGTCCAGATTGGCTTCTGTGCTAATTTTGCAGAACTGTAGCACTGTATATTTTATCTAACATTTCTGTGCCAAAAAGTTCATTTTACTGTTTCAGTAACACATGGTCTTGATTATGTTTCTGAAATAAAACTGCAGCTCCTGGATTGATAGGAATGAGGGTTTAGCGTCATGGCTTCTAGATCTGCACAACCCGGACGCCAGGGGTCGTCCCCATGGCTCACCCTGTGCTGAGATGCACCAGCCAGTTGTTTTCAGCGTGAGCCATTGTGTGCCATGGGCCTGACTGTGGTAGCTTCTGATTCGTCACGGTCCCGTACTGTTATTCCTGTGCTCTAACCAGGTGCAAGGGGCTTCCTTATAGTCAGAGTTTCCACAGAAGTCGAAGTGGAAATGGATGCGGATTTCTTTGAAGAGGGCTGAGCTGCCCTGTGGATGAGTGTCCCCACCGAACAGTGCGCAGTCCCTTCTCTTACTGCATGCTTCCCTGTCCTGCTGGGGGAGCCACTGGCTGCTTGTGGCCCACCGCTTCCCTCTCCCAGTCAGCAGCCACTCAGTCACTTTTGGGTCCCTTTCCCATCAGTGAGGACACAGGTGCCTGCTTCAGGACACAGGACAGGACACACTAGGGTCGATGGTGTGTTTGCCATCAGAAGTCACTGAACGCTCAAGGAAGGAGCCCGGCGGCATGGATCTCCAGGGCTGGGGAAGGAGAGTGGCCCTTAGATCATGGAAATAGAGCCTTAGCCTCTGCAGGGGCCTTGGCTTCTTAGCCCTGGCATTGAGGACGGGCAGATTGCTATGTCTCACTAGTGTGACCTGACCTCTTGGAGGAGTGAGCTTTTCCGACATGGGTGCTGGTCGTGCTGAGCAGCGAGTCACCTGGAGGGACAGGGAGGCTGCATTGGAGCCTGAGTGGCAGGTGGGCAGGACCTGGCTGGCCACAGGTGCAACTGGATGTGTAGTACCCTAACTACCCTCTTCTGTTAAGGTTTACATGATAGAATTTTTAAGCAAATAATGTTTAATTTTCTAAAATCTCTTGTATTAAAATTTTCTTTTGGAATAAGCTGTGGTAATTTTGTTACAATCTGGTTGAGATAAACCTCTTTACAGTGACAAAATAAAATGGCAACATTTTATAAATTAGATGCTCAGTGTGTGGTCTCTTTCTTTGCCTTGGTTTCTCAACAGTTGGGAATTTAGATGAACTTTTAACATACATAGTATAAGGTTGCTCCCAGCAAAGCTCATTCCCCATCTCACAGCACCTTGGACAACAGGACTCGGTCTGACTAGTAGCAATTTTGTTTGAATTAAATGCAACAAAAATCCCATTTGGAGTTACTTGTGTCAATTGGCAGATCTGGATGGATATATGAATTCCAAATTCCGTGCAGTGAAACCACCTTTCCCAACAGGTTCCTACTCATTCACCACCTAGTTAAGAAACGTCATTACTGGGCACCTGCTCAACACCAGGCATGGGGCACATGGCAGGAAACAAGACAAAAAGGGTCCCCTGTCTTAGACTTACATTCAGGCAGGGTTAAGTCAACCACCCAGACGGTTAGAGCAGCGTAAGCAGAGCCAGGGAATGGCAGGGGTGGGGAAAGGCCAGCAGGGCCAAGGGCCTACCTTCACAGGCCGGGCTCGCGTCTGCCCTCGGCGCCGCCCTCCCAAGTGGGGCGTTCATGCTGTGGGCCCTGTGTGCAGTCGAGAGTGCTTTCCCATGTTCCTGACCTTCACCCACCAAATTCTGCAGCACCAGAACGGCTTCCAGTCGGCCAGATTCCCCAGTAGGGTACCAGAGAACTATGGATGAAGGGGTTCTCTCTGCCAAAGTGACATGAGCCTGAGACCAGATGGTAAGAAGGGCTGCACTGCCCTTCCCAAGATAACTTACTTTAGCATAAGATTGAGCAAGTAACCTACATTTAAACCTAATTATGATAACCAGAGAGTGGAAAAACCATCGGCAGGATTAGAACAAGGCCAGCGTGAGATAGCCCAGGCAGGGCTGTCCCTGTCAGCAGCCCTGGGAGCCCGGCAGACCTGGACGAAGACGAGGGGCAGCGCAGACTGTGAGGCAGCTGGGCGTGAGCCCGGCACCAGGGCCCTGCAGCCGCCTCACCTTCCTCTCCCCTGCCGTCCAGTGGAGCACCACCTGCAGCATGCACGCAGTGTCTCTGCCTGACCGAGCACCGCAGCCTGCCTGTGTCACTCAGCTTGAAAGCAGAGAAGCAGCGTGCCATGGCCTGGGTCCCCCAGCCTCACCTGGCCCTATGTCCCTCCCCCTTCAGTCTGCAATACATACTGAATAAACTGCCTTGTGCCCTCAGCCTCCTCAGTCCCAGCCATTTCCACACACAGTGGCCTTGCAGGGACAGGGCTGGGAGACCTCTCTGCTAGAGGCCACATCCCCACCCCGTTCTCTGCCTGTCTGTACCCTATCCACCACACCAGATAGTGAAGAATGAACCCAGGGCCTTTGAAACCAGCTCTTTTTATTTTGAGACAAGTTTTCACTAAATCACCAAGATTCCCTGACTGGGCTTGAACTAGAAACCCTGCTGCCTCAGCATCCCAGAGTGCTTGGATTAGGCATGTGCCATCATAGCCAGGACGTTTCCCTATTTCATACCACCCACCTTCTTAAAATCATGGGCTAAGGTGTTCATATGTTGGAAACTTAGACTCTGGCGCCCTGGTGTTGGGAGGTGCAGGGGTGGGGGCATCACAGGGCAGGGTAGGTGGATCTCGTGGGAGCGACTCTGCCGCCCACTGCCCTCTTGCTCTTGCCATTGTGCCCGGGGCTGACACAGCACGAGGACCCCTCCACACACTAGCGGACGGTTCCTCCCTCCCAAGCTCACGCCGTCTAGTGCAGCCATCGCTGCCTCTGCACGGCCCTCCCCAGGATATGAGCTGCGCCCTTTGCTTCTCATTCACTGGCAACCGGCACCCACTGGCCGCCCCCATTTCCCTCCTCTCCTTGGTGCTGTCCTTGTGCCACTCCTACCCCTTCCTGACCAGCAGCAGCACTGTTCGTGCTGGTGTTCCCATGGCAACAACCTTCGCATTCCCGAGACCTGCAATCTGTTCTTCCAGGACTGCCCTTCCGCTTACTCCCTCCTGCCAGCTTGCTCGTCCAGCCCTGGTTCCAGGGCCCCTGGCCAGACATCCTGGTCTCCCCAGCCTCCTCTGGCCTTGCTGGAGGCCACCCGGTCCGGGCATGAGTCACACCTGGCTCCACTCCTCGCCTGCACCAGTGCTGTGCTGTCACATGGTGCAGAACATATGTCCCCAGGGCTATGCTTTGATGGCACGTGTGCTCAGGGGTTTTGCAAAGGGGAACAATTAAATACAGGACACCTACTTTCTAGAATTATTTTATTATAGTCACCCAAAGAATCATATACAAAGAGAGTGCAGGAAATCTGTCCATACACTGAAGAGCAAAGAATCTAGCTGAGGGCCTGGAACCCATGGTAATGTCCTGCATAAGTGCAGCTGAAGACCTAGAGCCCATGACAATGCCCCCGCCGAGTCCAACTGGGGGCCCAGAGGCCACCACGTCTTGTGCGGCCTGTTTCACTGGTCTACACTAAGAAAGCCCAAAGGTCAGGGGTGGAAGCTAGAAAGTCTGTACCAGTGGGATGAAGGAATTGTGCCAGCAGACTGAGGGATCTGCACTGGAGCCGGGAAGTGATGCTCAGAAGAACCAGAGCTCCCCCGAAAAGCACAACACCCATCCTCAGCAACAGTGAGGTCCCGAGCACCTCCAATGATGAGGAAAGCTGAGTTCCCATCAAGGCAGCCAACACCACAAGCTTCTCCAGGAGACTGAGCAGTGCACCATCTTCCCCTCCAGAGCCAGGAAGCGATGCTTAAAGTGAGGACCAGAGCTCCCCAAAGTGAAGCGCAGCCGTTCTGAGTGACTACGAGGTCCTGAGCTCCTTTGACGATGAGAGCAATAGCGTTCATCAGCAAAGCCAGCATGACAAGGTCCTCCAGGAGAACCAACAGCTACAGCTTCCCTACAGCTTCTAAACTTCTCCAGTGCTCCTTTTTATGTTGCTGGCAGCAATCCTGAGGCGGGCCTTCCACACCCAGCACAGCACTGCCTCAGTTCGGCTGGGTGTTACAAGTTGGCCAGTCCACCACAGCAGTCCTGCCTCAGCTTCCCCTGATGGGTCTGCCTTTGTTCCTTACCTCTCAGGCTGCAGGGCCACAGGATGTGTCCTTGTCCCTGGTCTTGTCCTACACTCTCTGCCGCCAAACATGAGCCACATGTGTCCCTTTGAACTTCCTCGTAACCCCACAGAAAATACTAAAAACTCAAAGGAAATTAATTGTGAGCACTCATTTCGATTAACCTGACATAGTCAAATATTATTTTACTGTGCAACCCATGTTTTAAGACAAGATATTTATGTGTCTTGGGTACTACGTCAAACTCTGGTGCATATTTCACTCTTATTACACATCTTGATCTGGACCAATCACATTTCCAGGGCCTGGTAGCCAAAATAACTGTTTGGCTACTGTTTGGGATGTCACAGCCACAGGGGGACACCTCCCCCCATCCCATGTGCCAGCCTCCCTCTCCCTGAACGCCAGTCTCACAGGCAGCCACCACACCACCAGCCCTGCCCAGCCGCAGGCGTACCATAGTCTGCCGGTCCCCAGCTCTCCACTTCCTCCCCTAAGCGGCTCCTGCCCACCCATCCCCTTCCCTGGGTAGGTAGTGGCACCACACCAGTCAGGCTTGACTTCCCCTCAGTCCCGCCCTTGACTGAGCAGCGCACACCCTGGCTCCACCCGGGAGATCTCAGATGCCACCACAGCCGGCGCCCTCCCACCCTGCTGCCACCAACCTCCAGCTCGCCTTCCACTCCACCGTGCCACCCTTTGATGCATCTCCTCGGGACCCCCAGCATGATCCCACTCTTGCCACTCTCTTGGTCACAACCCTGCTGAGGTCTCCTCTCCTGGTCACCTGTCCCTGGAAAAGACAAAGTCACTTTCCAGCCAAGTATGATTCATCACTGCCCTGGGTAATGTTTCTGTGTGACCCAAACCTGCCAAGATAAAGGATATCACCAACCCCCATACAGTAGTCCCCCACCTGCCTGCACATTGGCGTCTCCTTGGGAGCTTCAGAAATGGCCCCACCTTGTCACCACCCACAGCCTCTTTTCCTGAGCCTCAAGTCAACCACCTGGCCCTGCATGGCCTGCACCTACCTGGCCTCAGCTTCTCCACTTCTCCAGGGGGACCCGGCCTTCTGACAAGCCTGTGTTATAGGTCACTGTGTATGTCCCCACTGCAACATAAACTGAGAAGGCAGGGACCCTGCTTTGCATGTCGTTCCTACCTAAATCCCAGCCCAGGGGACCTAGTGCCACCTCTAGGTGCTTGGTAAATACCAGCCAGATAAGTATGCATGAGCCAGCTTTCTGCCACCGTGACAAAGTGCCTGAGAGAAACACCTACCAGGGGCTCCCCAGGGGTCCTGGACGTGTCACTTGGCCCTGTTGTGTCTGGCCCCGTGGTGAGGCAAGTATCAGGGTGGGAGAAGGACACCCTCTCATGGTGGCCAGACAGAGACAGGATGGGGGAGCTGGTTTTTGTAAGAGAGCCACTCCCCAAGCCCACTGAGCTGTACACCCATCTGTGGGTCATCCCATTCCTAAGGACAGAGCCTGTTTCTGTCTCCAGAGTACCCAGCTCTGAAGATGGCTACGTGGGGGACCAAGTTTCCACAGAGGAACTCATGGGGGGGCCATCCCAGACCCACACCATCCCCAAGCCTCCAGGAATGTGTTTCACGACTGACGTCACCCCGAGCCCTACCCTATGCGCTTCTGGGTTGCCCTACCTCTCCTGGTATTTGAGCTGATGGTGAATGCCCGCGGAGGACAAGGGCTGGGGTCAGACCCTGACTTTGACTTAGCACTAGGCCTCAGTGCCGGCCTTCCTGAGTGCGTCTGGGAAAGGGATGCATGGACCCTGATGTGCTGTGAAAAGGAAATTATTTACAGCAACCTCAGAGTGATTGAGGTCCAGATAGGTGGAGGAACATACCCTGAGCCACACAGCATTGCAGAGCAGACTCAAGCAGGAAAAGGAAGTGCTTGAGGAGGCCATGTGTGCAGAGGGTCCCAGCCCCTGCAGCCCAGCCTCCCCGGTGCCCCCCAGCTTGGTGCAGATGCACTGCTCCAGAAAGAACACCTGAATGTGGGTCACATGATACTCTGCGAACGTCCTCGCTTCTATACTGGCTGTCTCCTTGCCATACCACAGCCCGTTCTGTCTCTTTTTCTTAAGCAACAGTACCTGTCACTTCATGTCCTTTATCTACTCGGGGAGTTCCAGGGAAACACAAAGGGATGGGTCACTGTGGTCCTACTTGCACAGGTTTTGGAACCTGTAAATACCCAGCAATGACCTGACCAGCTGTCACCGCAAGGGACAGCCTATAAACTATCTCCAAGGCCAGGGGTTCCCAGAAGCAAAAATTTTGCTGAGCAACCGAAGTTCTGTGATTCCAGAGGGGAGATCTCTGGGACAGCTCCTCTGCTGGTACCTGGCCAGGGCTAGGAAGAGGAAGGCCAAAGGCCAGTTCCACCCAGACTGGAAGTGTTCTGGCGCTGAATATCACAATAGCTTTTTCATTCTTTGAGAATCATCAGCATTTTGTCTGTCCTGCTTGAAAGGGATTAGGCAGTTTTGAGTAGGTGGCTCTGTCAAGGGCCATGAAAACACGAAATTCATTTTTTTGTGCTATAACAAGATCTCAAAAGCACTGTTTTTTCTTCCTTCGTTGTTCCTTTAACCTGCACCTGTCTCTGTGTTTGGAGATTCACAGAGGCCACTGGCTCTTCTGTCTTCCTCTTTAAAACCTCTCAAGGTCAAAGGCGCAAGGTTGGTCATGGGCCCCTGTCTACACTCTCCCTAGAGGATCTTAGCGATTCCTTCAAATGCCATCTACACCCAACTTTTCAGTGTCCTGATCCATGGATTCTCCTGGGTGAAGGTCTAAACAGCATCTCAGTCTGGTGTAGCCCAACCAGACCCCCGAGCTGTCCCCCAAAGCAGCTCTTTCTGCTGCCTTACTGGGCTGATGGGGCCCCCACCTGTTGGTTCAAGCTCAAACTTTCTCCACACCTGACTTCTTCTATCTCTGTGTGGCCAAGGCACCATCCAGCCCTATCTGCTTCGCTGCCAAAACTTGCCTGGAGTAAGCACCTTAGTGTCCCTGTCATTCAGGTCCACCCTGAACTTCAGTGTGTGTGCTCCATCAACAATAAGTTCTCTGCAGGTATGGCCTATACGGTCTATTAGGTTAGAAAAGGCCCTGGGTCCCACGACTGCTGTTCCTAGCATGACACAGATATACACATACACAGAGAAGGCCAGGTGAAGATGGCATGACACAGCCACGTGTCAAGCAAGGCTAAGGTTGCCAGCAGCCACTGGGTGTACAGGGCGCAGGCTCCACCCACACCATGATTGCAGGTTTCTGGCCCCTGGAATTGCTGGACAGTGAACTTCTGTTAGTTTAAACTACCAATTTCATAGTCATTTTTTACAGTAGCCTTGGGAAGAAACGAACAGACTGTCCAAACCCAGTACCTTTGCTCAGTGGTCGCCACCGCCCCTCATGGGGTTACCCTAACAGCCTTCTCTGGTCTCCACTCCAACCCCATCTTCTCTCTCCATAATATCCCAAATGATGCATACTTTTATATGCACATATGCATGCAGGCTATATAAATATATGCTATGTACAGACGTAAGGTCTATAAGATGAATATGCATATGTCTTGTACACGTGCTATACGCCAGTAACTACATCACAAAACAGAATAAAGAATATTCCCTTTATCCCGCAAAGTGCCCTGCCCCTTTCCAGCTGATCTCACCCTACCGCCAGGTGTCTACTTCCTGCTTCCAACCCCGCGGACCATTTGCTTGCTGCTCAGCAGGTGCCTGAGATGTCTGGCTTATTCTGTTCAGCATCATCTTTCTGAAACTCAGGCACGGTGGTATGTGTATCAGTGACCCGTTCCAAGATCAACCCCAAGTTTCCAACTTGGGGTGCTCCCCAAACCCAGCCTTGCACGCCCTTCCTCCAGCTTGGGGTCTTCTCTGCAGCACTGCCACCTGCAGATGGGCAGCAGAAGCTCCTGACACCCCTCAAACTTGCTCTCCAGCGCTCCCCCATGGGTCCCGAATAACCACTATCAAGCAGCTAGGCACACAGGAGGCTTCGCTCAGGCTTCCCTCCCTGGGCACCCCCAGAAGTCCTACCAGGGTCCCTCCATTCCCCGTCTTCCTGGCTGCCTGCCCCGACTCCTTGCGTGTCTCACCTGGATTACGGCGTTAACCTTGTAGCTGATCTCTGCTTCTATCTTTGGCTCCCTGCTGATGATTTTCAACCCAACAGCCTAAAACAGTTCCATCAGAAAATGTCACCCTTTCTTATATTCCTCCTATGGCCTCCTGGGATGGCTAATCTTGATTGTCAACTTGATTGGCTTGAGAGTTGCCTGGGGATCAGCGAGGCACACTTCTGGGTGTGTCTGGGTGGTCGCGGAGGGGTATGCTTGGGGACTTCAATGTGTTTTTGCGCAAGCTCCTTCCTCTCTAGCTGTCTGTCCTTGTGCTCTGCTTCCTGGCTGCTCTGACCCGAGCATCTTTGCTCCACCACAGCCTTCTGCCATGATGCTCATACTTGGAGCCGGGGACCACCAACGGAATCTCCTACCACCAAGAGCCAACTTCAGTCTCTGTTCAAGTAGTATCAGGTATTTTGTCCCAGCAAGGAAAGCTGACCAACATACTGTGCTTTCCAATTTCTCTCGAAGTAAAAACCGAAGTCTTTAACACTGACCTATCAGGTACCAAGCAGGCAGCTCCCGGTGGCCTCCTGACCTTATCTCTCAAGATTGTCACACTCTGTTCCTTCAGCCACACCAAATTCCCTGGACATAATGATCCCACCTCAGGGCCTTTGCACAGGCTGCATCTTCTGCTTAGAGCACCCTGACCCCAGGGCTTTGGTCAAGTGTCACTTTCTTGGGAAGGTCTACTTTGATCAATTTGACCAATGGGCTAGGAAGAACTCTAAGAAGTCCTCAATGTTCTAAGCAAGCAAGACCTGTGAAACAGTGGGACACCACCCCTGTCACTAGACTTGGTCAAGCGTTTACATGGAGCCTAATGAGCTTGGGCAGATGTAATGAAGACTGCTGATGAGCTGGCCTTGAGCCAAGCAAGAACATTATCTGGAGGGCCTGACCTTCACTGTGGTTCTAGACACGGGAGGCAAGGAGCTGGAAAGTCAAGGGCAAGAAGGACCTGGTGTCCTGGCACTGGCTTTGCAGATGGAGAGACTGTGTTGAAAGGAGAGCAGGTGGCTTCCAGGAGCAAGAGCAGCCCCCTGTGACAGCCAGTGAGGAAAGGAACCTGATCCTTACCCTTGTGCAAGGGACTGCATTCTGCCAGTGCCAGGAATGAGCCCAGAGACTTTTGCCTGCATCCTCTTGCTGAGCGCGCTACCCAGCGAGCTCCGTGATCCTGTTTTGACACCTGGAACAGATAGCAGAGCTTTCTCACTTTACAGGAACAGGCTGATACACAAGGGCTGTTTAAGGCCACATTCTGTGGTTGCTATTTTATGCAGCAGTTAGAAAACGAACACGGATCAGTTTTGTATTAAACCCCTCTAGAGCAGGGAGCTTATGGGCAGTACAGCCACCCCAGAAACAACTCCGATCCAGAATATGCAGAACACTTACAAAGCAGCAAGGCAGACAGCCCAAAGGCAGTGGGCTAAACATCCGAAGAGACGCTTCATAAGAGAGGACATGTAAGTGGCTCGTCACCACGTGAAGAGCATTGAGAGTCAGAGGCATCAGGGAAAGGCTGTGAGCACTGAAATGACACTCCCTGCACACCAAAGCCCCTGCATGAAGATGCTCAGTGCTAAGTTTGGCCAGGTCACAGGACATCTGAAATCGTACTCTCCAAGCGGGGAGCACCTTGGTGCCAACTCTCTCAAGGGCTGAGCGACATTGCTGCTGAGGTAGAGTGAGATCCTGTGATCCCAGGCCCAGCAATTCTGCTTTGGGGCATTTGCCCAGCAGAAATTAGTGTATGGGGCCGTAGAAAATGCGCTCACGGCGGCCCCAGCAGCCTGGTAGTCTGAGGCTGCCCCCCGCTTCCTGAGCTCCCCCCACTGCCTCTCTGTCTTTAGTGGTTTCCTTAAGTCTCTTCTCTCAGGGCCTTTGCACTTGCTGCCTTAGAAGCTCTGTCCTAGAGAACTGGCTTTCAGCTAGAGGGTAATTTCATCCCTCAAGGGATGTTGCTAATGTGTGGTGATAGGGCTTTTGTGTGTGTGTATGTGTGTATGTGTGGAACTGGGGATTGAACTCAGGGTCCTCTCACTAAGATACATTCCTAGCCCTTTAATTTTTTGAGACAAGGTCTTGCTAAGTCACTAAGTTGCTCAGTCTGGGCTTAAAAACTTGTGATCCTCCAGCCTCAGCTTCCCAGAGTGCTGGAATTACAGGCGTGCTCCTCCACAGCTAGCTAGTCATGGCTTTGATTATCACACCTGAGGGGAGTTGGTAGCGGTCAGAGATGCTGCTGTACATGCTATCATGCAGAGGGCAGTTTCCTCACCATTAAGGGTTAGCTGGTTTAAAATGTCTGTGGTGCTCAGTTTGAGAAACCCTGCCCTGTGTGTCACCGTGGCTTGTTTCCCAACCTCCTGAAGCCTTTGCTAGAAGTTTGCTCTCCCATGGGGCCCCCACCTCCATTTACAACTGCACATGACCTCTGGATGTGGGGCTGCTGCCCTCCTCCCGCCTCTGTCTGTGTCACCGTCCAGAGACACCCACATGCCTTCCTCACCTGCCCCCTCCTCTCCCTGCCCCAAACTGTTCACTTCCACAAGGCAATGATTTCTGTCTCTTTCCTCCTAGACCTCTAGTCCTTCAGCAGGTGCTCAGTCCCCACTGGGTGGACGGGCAGATGCACAAACACCAGACTCAATGGGAGGGAAGATCACCACGGAATCTACCGCTGTGCCCAGCAGCTGTATCTGCCCTTCGCATCTGTCAGCGTTGTGTTATGAGATACCAGAGGCCTCTAACTTTATGAGGAGACAGGGTCTATTTTAGTTCACAATTTTAAGGGCTCAAGGGCGTGGTGTCCACCCGGGCTCAGTCCTCTGCTGTGTCACTGCATTCTGGGGGTGGCAGGAGCAAGCGAGTGACATCACACACCAGGAGCAGAGGGAGGCCACATGGAGCCAGGCTCACTCCTGCCACATGTCCTGTCAGGAGCTCGAGGGGTGACAGCAAGCTGCTTCATGTCCCAGAAGGCTAAGGGCCTCTAGCACATCCTTCTGCCCCAGGGAACAAGCCTTTTGTCACAAGGGACCTTGGGGGACACATAGACCACGCCCAAGCCATAGCACTCTCCTATATTGACTGTGAAGTGACCCGAAGGCAGGGAAGTGTGGCTGAGAAAGTGCCAGCAGCTACACAGAACCCCACGAAAGGCAGACACTTCCTCTGCCTGGCTTGTGATTCACCTTCAAGGTGTAGGGTTTTGCTGTTGAACAGGAAGTGCAGTCTGAGCTTCGAGACAGCTCGCCACCGTCATCAAACAGATAAACCTGGGGTGAAAAGGAAATGCAGAGGCAAAGGTCCCTCAAGTTTCAGGAAGACAATTGTGGCAATGTTCACATATACACCCCACTTCACAGGCTGGAGGAAGCTGTGCAGCACAACGTGGTTCAAACAAGCAAAGTTTTAATTTTTCCTCTTGACGCCTTCACTAAAAATTTATTAGCATATCAGTACCGGTACCACTTTAGCTTTGGTGTGGAAGACAGGTGCTCCCTCCATAACTCTGGACCAAGCAATCTGGGGAAGGGCCCGGCCGTGGCGGGCAGACAGAAGGCTCCAGAAGGGGGCCGTGCTGTGCCATCAGCCCCTCTTTGGTGCAGTGCGCCCAACGTTCTCCAGCACCTATCCTTGCCAGCAAAAGCCCTCAGCAAACTTGTAGTTTATCGTTAAGCTTAGCAATGATGAAGTGTATTCTTCTGTGCTGCTTGCAGTACAAAACATGCCCAAAAGGAAATGTTAAAATAATGAGATTTTCAAAAGTGGAACTTTTATTTGGATTTATATGTCTTCCCAATGAACTGCTGGATGTACCCCAGGGGGCCCATGGCCTCCATCTTGGCAGCCCTTGTACTAGGTGAGCTTGTAAGATTCCTCTCAGCTGCCTGTGTGCAAGTAATCTCAGCAAATGAACTGGGGTGCCAGCAGTGAAAACCTCTATTCCAGGAGGGCCACTAACCTTACAGCAGTTGCCTGCCACATTCATCAGGGCCAGGGCCTTGAACAACAGTGAGCGTGCGGGACAAAGGGCAACTGGGACTACTTCCTTTCCATGTGTGCCCTTGGCCCTTCCTCCACCTCCTTCTAGAGCTTTCTGTTGAAAACTACTGCCCTTGACCTGGTTGTGTAGCTGGGCTACAGAAACATATAGAGGCTCCTTGTAGATGCTGAAGCTTTTTCCAGTGGCCAGTCATGTGCTTCTGGAAGCCGTAGTAGCAGTGCTATGGCTTAAGTGTGGTTTGAATGTCCCCAAGGGTCCACTGTGACTGGAAGCATGCCCCCCAAGTGGCAGTGCTGGAAGACAGTGTGGACCTTTAAGGGGTAGGCCTAGTGGGAGGTATTTAGGTCATTGGGGCTGTGTCCCTGGGAGGGCTAATGAGATGCCAGTATCTTTTCCTGTGCTTCCTGGGTCAGTGTGAGATCCTTTGTCTTACACTACCATCTTCCTGGAGTCTCCACCAGAGCCTGTGTCATGTAATCACTATCCCCAAAACTGGGTGTAACAAATTTCTTCTCTGTTAGCTGCCTCTGGTATTTTGTTATGGTAATGCAAAGCTGATTAGTATAGGCAAAGACATTTCCAGCCTTCTACCCATTCCCCTTCTTCTGTGACAGGACTCCCAGTGTTTGTGGGACCAATGTCCACTGCGGTTGCAGACTGTTTCCTAGCTTCGTTGCAGTTAAGAGACACCGTCACGTCAGCAGAATTAAGTGTGCCTTTCGTGAGTTGTACCTTTAGGAAGTGTGGTGCCTTCCCCCTCCCATTTTCTCTTTCCTATTGGGTGAAATGTGGCCCAAGTCATCTTGGGCCATGTGCACGAGGAAGGGCCTTATGATGCCAGAGCAAGGTGATAGCAAAATCCTGGGCTTTGACAATTTCATAGGCAGCTCTGTGTCTCTTACTCAGCTGCAGTTACTTGACATCTTTTATTTATAGCTGAAATTATACCAGTTACACAGGCACTGAAAAGCCAGAGAAAACCCAGAGACAGTTCACTGAATACATGGGACGATGGGGCTGTGTCTTAGTACTCAGTACTTAGCACTCAGTATGCCAAGACCTTGCAGACCTCAGTCTTACCCACCCAGAGGTGCATCCCAGGGAGCAAAATGCCTTATCCTGTGTGGCTCCACCGCAGCTGCTGAATTTACACAGGAACAAAATTTGTGTGGATGTTTCAGGGTGCCATATTATAATTCCAAGATGAATTCCTTTTGGACAATTGAGACCAATGAAGATGAAGGAAAGAAGGTGGTGTTTAATTGAAAGCTGTAGAGGGCCAGGCAGGGTGTTGAGGTCTGAGTCTCCCGCCTCTGACATCACTGCACTCTGGTCCGCCACTGAACACGAGCTCCCTGGAGCACTCACTCAACCCCCCATGAGAACCTTAGTGTGAAATCCGTCAGCAGACATTTCTGCAAACACAGCAAGGGCCACCAACACAGGCACAGGAGCGCAATGTTGTTAGACCTCAATATTTCCAGACAGCCAGAGAGAGGCCATCAAATGTCCCCAGCAGAAAGAAAACAAGGTTTAACGTAATGGACAAGCTAATTACACTGAGGTGGTAGTATTACACATTACACACACGAGCACAATATCACACTGTGCCCCATACACACTAAAGAGAAAATCACAGAGAGATACCCGCCAGAACAGTTGTAACCAAAAAGGCCATCACAAATGTTGGCCAGGAAGTGGAGCAAAACCACTAGTGGGACTGGGAAACGGGGCAGCTTGGAAAACAGTGGACTGCTTGGTCCAGTGGTGCCTCTGCAGGATAAAGGAAGTTGCTGAAGAACCCACCGCTCCACTCCTAGTCCGTCCTCATGGATGATGTAGTCTGTCCCATGTGAGTGACATAGCAGTGTTATTCCTGACAGCCACAGTAAGGCAACCTTAATATTTGCCAGCTGTTGAGTGGATAAGTGGATGGTGGTCCAACCACACAGTGGATACCACCCAGCCATGAAACAGAGCACTGCCTCGTGGGCCAGTATCCATGAACCTTGAACGTGTGAGCGAGGAAGCCAGACATGAAAGGTCACATGTCATGATTTCATTGGTCTCAAATGTCCAGAATAGGAAAATTCTTCAAGAGAGTGAGAAGAGTGGTTGTCAGTGGTAGAGGGAGGGGAGGGTGTCTCATAATGGTTGTGGGCTTCTTTTGGGGGGTGATGAAACTGTTGAAAATGTATTGTTGTGATTGTTGTACAACCACATGATTACGCTACAGAATTACAGAAGTGTACGTTTCGTAGCATGTGAATTATATCTAAAAAAGGAATGAAGCAGCGATACACGCTGCAGTGCAGAGGAACCTTGAACACAGAGCTGAGCGTAAGCAGCTGGAGCCAGAGGCCACATATCCTCTGGGTCTGTTTATAAGAGGTGTTGGTGGTTGCCAAGGAGGTGGCAGGAAGAGCTGAAGTAACTGCTAAGGAGTATGGGATTCCTTGGGGGCCGAAAATATCCTAGAATTAGATGAGCATGGCCGTGCCATCTCTGAATCCACTAAGAATTGCTGAGCCACACACTTTGAGTTGGCTGACTTTGATATTACGTGAATTTTATTTCAAGCCTGTTTTTAAAATTTTTCAGTGAGTCCAGATCCAGGCATCTCCACACCACCTGACAAAGCTTTGGTACAGCCAGAGTATTTACTGATTTTCTTTTCTTATTTTAAAGACAAAAGAATGGAGACATATCAACAACAAAACAGACATAAACCAGAGTAACACAAAGACAATAAAGCAAATACAAAATTATAGACAAGACAGTAGGGAATTAACAATGGTTGCTGTATTACATAATGTTACCCTCGCATTTGTTACTCAGTTATACAAATAAAGGCACGTATGATTACTCAAACAATTTTCTCCACCCTCATCTCCATTGTTCTCCCACCCAGTCAGTCATATTCTCCCTGATAATAACTGTACTTTTTGGTTTTATTCATTCTCTTGGGCTCTCACATTGGGAAGACATATGGCTGCTTCAAATTATGCTGCAACACACATGGGTGCACACAAATTACTGTGGCACTAGGTGGAAAATCACCTAACCTCAGTGAGAGGACATAGGCAAGGACTCAGGCAAACTATGATCAGCACCCCACTGACAAGCCCTCGAGGCCATTGGTGGTCCGGTTGGGTCTGCGGGGGTCATTCACACCCCCCCTGCCAGGCTCCACCCTGATGTGGTGCACCCAGGGGCCGGTTGAGTCCACGGGATCACCCTTGAGTACCACAAGGCTCCACCCCTATTGATTTTCTTAAATGAATTATTTTCTTATTAGATGAATTTATTGGAAAAGGAACTTTTTATCACCCCAATAGGTGAAAGTCCAGTATTAATTATAACAGCCAGAATAGAGTGATAACCTCAATGTCCATGTGAGCGAAATGCCCAAGGACTCGCTCACAAGCTACACCTGTTCTGATTGGTCAGGGTCTGTGCCGCTTCCTTATTAAATAATTTGAATTGCTAGTAATACCAAAAATCCTAGTTAACTTCTAAGACTTGTCTAAAACATGCTTTCATCTTTTTTTAAAAAGTACATTAGCCCAAGGGTGAAGCTCAGTCAGTTCCCAGTGCAGGGTTGGGGGAGGGGTGAGAAGGGGGGGAGGGAGGGAGAGAGGAAAGGGCAAGGAGAGAGGGTGCATTTAAAGGCAATGACAGTGCAGGGTCCTGAGTTCAATCCCCAGTACCGCCAAAAAAAAAAAAAAAACAAAGAAAATATTTGGAGCTGGGGATATAGCTCAGTGGAATAAGCGCCTGCCTAGCAAGCACAGGGTCCTGAGTTCAATCCCCAGTACCGCCGAAAAAAAAAAAAAATAAAGGCAATGACTTAAGTACCTTAAAGTTAGAAAAAGACTACAGTAAGCACAAAGCTGGGAAAAGGAAGGAAACATACTGGCTACATTAAGACACAAAGGGACCAAAACAAGTTATCAACATCAGAGGATAAACTGTCAATAATTTGACAGTTTGTTAAATATATATTGTATCTCAATGAACTCTTGAATGAAACCACTGAGCAAAACTGTCCAAGAAGAAACAGAACATCTGAAGAGTTCTTTTTGCTATTTTTGCAGAGCTGGGGGTCAAACCCAGAGCTCAGCATAGGGAGGCAAGCATCTGACACTGAGCTACAACTTCAGGTCTCAGATACTTCTGTATCTCATAAAACAGTGGAACCTATAACTTAAAAGCATCTCATAAGAAGGAGGCTCAGAGTGCTTCACTCATGAATTTTATCAAATATTTCAGGTATACAAAATACAAGTGCTATTCAAAATCTTTCAAAAGAAGAGGGAAGAATTCTTCCTAGCCAGCATAACTGTCATAAGAAACCAAGCAGAGATTAAAAGAAAATTAAAGACCAATATCTCTCACGAATATATATGTAAACAACTTTAAAATATTTAAGTCAAACCAAGCAATCATGTAAAATTTCTATCAGGAATGTAATACTGTGTTAACATCCCAAAAGTACAATTCATCATGGTTAAGAGAATGAAGGAAAAACCGTATGACCATCTCCATACCTGGATGCAGAAAAAGCTTGAAATGTCAAATGCATTTGTGATAAAAGTTCCTGGAAGTTTTGGCAAAGTATATCCACCGAAAGAAAGGAAGGCAGGCACAGACAGACCGACTGACCACCCGCCATAACATCATGCTTCATTGTGAAAGAGAAGCTTTAGAGAAGACTGGAAACAAGGTAAAGATGTCTGCCGGGGTACTTACTCCTGCTTAACATTTTACTGGGGGTAACATGTTAAGGTTCCAGCTGTAAAGAAAGAAAGAAAAAGAAAAGATGCAAGGCTTAGAAAGAAAGAGCTGAAAGTGTCACTATATATAAGTTACATAGAGCAAATCTTAAGAATCTACTCTTCAAAAAAGATCTACTTCACCAAATAAGTGAGTTTAGCAATGCTGCAAAAATATGAGTCCAACATACAAAGTCAACTTATTTCTGTTAGACCAACAATGAATAGCTGAAAACCCAAATTTTAGATACATAAATCTTCTATATTGAGTGGTACCAATGTAAAGACAGAAATACAGATCAAGGTAACAGAAGAGAGTGCCCAGAAATCACCCTCACTTATAAGGTCAAATGGTTTTCAACAAGGGGCCAAGTCTATTTTCAACAAAAGGTCTTGGGAAAACTGGATGTCCACATACCAAAGCCTCAGTTTGGATTCTTCTTCACGAGATGCACAAAAACCAACTCAAAATGGATGTGAGACTTAAACATAAGACCTAAAACACTAAGAGTCTCTTAGAGGAAAATAAAGGGTAGCAACCTCGTGGCACTGCATTTGGCAGGGATTTCTTGACCATGACACCAAAGGCAGAGGCAACACAAGAAACACAGAACTTCTTGAAAATCAAGAACCTTGTGTGTCAGAGGCATTACCAACTGATCAGCAAAGCAACCCATAGAATCAGAAAATACCTGCAAATCATATCTGAGAAGAGATTCATATCCAGAAGGTAGAAAACTCAACAAGCTGATTCAAAAATGGGCAAAGGACCTGAAGAGACATTTCCCTGATGAAGACATACAGTGGGCCGGTCAGCACGTGAAAAGGGGCTCAGTGTCACTCACCAGAAAGATGAAAATTTAAAACTATAATGAGACACCACCTCACATCTCACTAAGATGGCCACTGTCAAAAATAAAAACAGCCCTTGGAGAGGCTGTGGAGACCTGGGACCCTGTGCACCCTGGGAATATGAAATATGGAAGTGTGCAGTTCTACAGAAAGTGGTGTGGCAGCTTCTGAGAATAAAAATACATTACCGTACAGTGCAGCGATTCTGCTTCTGGATGTCAATCCAGAAGAATAGAAAGCAGGGAATTAGAAATATTTGCACACACACCTTTCTTTCTTTTTCTCCTTTCCCTCATCCCAGTTGATCCTTCCCTTTGAGCAATTTCTTTCCCTTTCACAAAACAGAATGATAGGAATTAATAGTGGTTGTTATGTTACACATTGTCATCTTCAACAAAGTTGCTCAGATTACCAGGTGTAAGAATGCAAGATTGATTAAACCATTAAAGAGTATAAAAAATTTTTAAAAAACATTAGAAATGATACAGAACTTTACTAGACAAGAATATGAATGGTAGGAATTCACCAATAGTTGTTCTATTGTATATTGTTGTCTTCAAATTAGTTCTTCAGATTACCGGACATAAGCATGCAAAATTGGTCAAAAAATTTAAGCATTAACTGTTCCTTTCAATAAACCACCAGACATCAGCAGTAGAATTTTCTCAACTATCTGTTGTCTATTCTCTTCTTTCTTTCTGTTTTGTTTTGAGACCCTGTATCATTTTTATTGTTTTCACTTTGTTTTTGTCTATGTTGTTATCATTTTGGTTTTTTAGTTTTCTTTAAAATAAAAAAGAAGTCTTTGCCCACCCATGTACATAGCCGCATTATTTACAATAGCTGAAAACGTGGGACCACCCGACTCTCCACCCAAGACACATGGCTAAGCACAAAGCATGGTGTTTCGGCTTATGTCTAAAGCCTCATGTGGTCGTAAGCGGGGCTTTTCAGAGGTGGCTGGGTCTGGAGTGTGTGATGCTGGGATGAAGGGTGTGTGATTACTAAATCAGTCTGCTGATTGGTTTGGCATAGTTCTGAGCGTGGGTCATGAGAAGGGCCACCCTGGGCTCACACCCGCACACCCCAAGGGCAGGCAGCCTAAGTAGACCGTACAGGACAGAAAAGGGCTGCTGTCACTGTCACTGCTTCCTCCGTGCTTTGCTGCTTCACTGCTTTGCCCCCTCCTGCCTGCCATGAGCTGTCCCTCCTCTGCAGTGCCCGTCTGCCACGCAACCCCGCCTTGGAGTCAGCTGAGTGTAAACTGAAACCTCTGCAAACTGCGAGCTAACTCAACCTTTCCTCATTTAACTCTGGGTGTTGGGCAGTTTGTCTCCACAATGAGAAAAGTAATTAAGACACTCATCGTGAAAGAAAGGAAATCCTGACACATGCTGCCGCCTGACCGAAGCTGAGGACATTCTGCTAAGGGGAAACAAGCCGAGCACAAAGAGACGGGTGCTGGGCGATTCCACTTATATGTGGTATTTAGCAGCCAGCCTCATAAAGATGAAGTTGAATACACAGTTGCTAGGGCCTGAGGGCTGGAGAGTTGTTTAATGGGCACAGAGATTCAGTTTTACAAGATGAAGAGTTAGGCGATGGTGGTGGAGGTTACATAACATTATGAATGTATTTAATACTGCTGAGCTGCACACTTGGAAATAATTAAGATGATGAATTATGTGTTACATAGTTTTCCATAATTTTGTATTAAATGTAAAAATCCTCCACACTGAAAACTACACACATTACTATACAAGCAAACAATACAAACGTGCACATCACATCTATTGATTGAACAGTCAACATGGTAAATATGTCCATTCTTCCCCAATTTACTAGCAGGTTTAATGGAATATCCATTAAAATTTTAGCACAATGTTTTCAAAAATTGGTAAGCCGAATGTAAAGTTTATGTGGGAATGCAAAGAACTCATCATAGACAAGATCACTTTGGAAAACTGATACAATTTTGACTTAAAGAGAGAAAAGCATACCAATGGAATAGAGAGCTTTAAGCATATTTGCTTTTTTTATTTTAAAAATTTTTTAAAATGAACAAAACAACAGTAAAGACAAAATCAAAACAACACAAAAACAACAAAAAAGATACATGACCTCAAAACAAAATTATAGGAATTAACAGTGGTTGCTACATTACATACTGTTATCTTCAACTAAGTTGCTTAGTCCACCAGACATAAGAATGTAAGATTGATCAAACAATAAGCATATTCACTTTTTAAAAACCAATGAATTTTCAGAGAAGTGCCAAAACTGTTAAGCAGGAAAATAAAAATCTTTTAATAAATAGTCCAAGAGAAAAACCAGACAACCATGTACCCAAAAAGTACACTTTGACTCACATGTTTTCACATGTAATACTAGGGTGAGATGTATCCAGGATCCAGCATAACTGCTCAAATACAGAGCTTATAGGAAACAGACATAGAGCCTAGTTTGAGCAAAGATTTCCTAGACAAGACATAAAAGGAAATAGTAAAATATTGTCTTAGTTACTTTTCTCTCGTTGCTGAGACAAAATACCCAATGCCCAAAATGAAGGAAGGAAAGGTTTATTTAGTTTACAGTTTGTGGAGGTTTCAGTCCATACTTGGCTGCTTAGTCTAAGGCAGAGTGGCACATGGCAGAGGGCAAACTGTTCATGGCAGCAAACAACCAGCAAATGTGTGGAATTGCAGGCAAGCAGCCTCTTTCTCTCCTCTACCTTGTAAACAGCCTGCCCCCACCCCGGGGGCATGTAGCTCTCACACAGTCTCCATGCCCTTCTCTTCCACAGGCTCAGGATGTATACAAAGTAAGCACCCTGGCTTCCTGCTGAATCACATAGTTAACCTTTTAAACTTTCCAAATTAACACAATAAACAACATCCCAGAAGGGTAAGGGCATGTCCTTTTCACCCCAAGATCTACAACTGCTGAGTTACTCAGCCAAACCTCCAGACTCCCCAAGTTGACACAATGTATCAACTGTAACACTCCACCCCTTGTCAACTGGGCAATCATACACATTTCCTTAAACCAGTTTCCAGATACAAAACCATTATATTACATTAGAACTACAAGATTTTGCCCCCATACAAATGAAAACTAAACACTTCAAATATATAAAGGCACAAAATAAACATTACCATTCCAAAAGGCACCAACAGGGTAATATAGAGCATTGGGCCCAAAGCAAGTCCAAAATCTTGACACTTAACATGTTAAGTGTCAAGATATACACTGGAATAGGGCTTGCATGCACCAAAAGACACCACCACTAAGGAGATGAAAGGTAAGCTACTGGCTGGGAAGGAAACCATGAAGCACACACCTGACAAGGGGTTTGCATGTGTAATATAGAAGCAACGAGACCAGGAAATGGGAGCAAAGACCTGAAGACCCAGCAGCAGAGAAGATACAGAATGGCCAATAAACATGTATAAATGTACTCAATAGAGTTAGTTGCCAAGAAAATGGCATTTTTATGTCTTATTTTTTCATTATAAGTATACTAACACATTAATTATACATATCAATGGGATTTGCCATGATATTCCACTCATCTACATCATGCACTGACCGTGTCCATCTATCCTTTTTCTACTCTGGCCTGTAAACACCAGCTGCTGCTCCCCTGACACCCTTTCTCGTCTCTCCTAATCCCCTTTCTACGTAGAGAGATGCAATTTAAAAATCAATGAGATAAGTCAAGCATGGTGGTACGTGTCTATAATCCCAGTGCTCAGAGAAGTTGAGGCAGGAGGATCTAAAGTTCTGAAACCAGACTAAGCAACTTAGTAACTTAACTGGACCCTGTCTCAAAATGAAAAAAAAAATAAAAATTTTAAAGGGCTGGGATGTAGCTCAGTGAAAATACCCTGAGTTCAATCCTAAATACAAGGAAAATAAAATAAAATAAAATAAATATGTTGCCACAACATATCCAGAAAGGCTTAAAATTAAAGGCTCGACACTACAAGTTGGTGAGGATGGGCTGGGGATATAGCTCAGTGGAATAAGTGCTTGCCTAGCAAGCGCAGGGTCCTGAGTTCGATCCCCAGTACCACAAAAAACAAAAAACAAAACAAGTTGGTGAGGATGTGGAGTCAATTCACAACGAAGCGTGTAAAATGGTACCACTAGTTCAAAGTTCCTTGAAGTTAAGCATAAACCTTTCCTGACTCAGAGGCCACTCATAAAATACATGAAAATGTTTTATGAAGCCCTATATAGCAGTGTTGCAGTAATTTTAATCATAATATCTCAAACTTGAGAACTACTCAAATGTCCAGCAATGGGTAATGAGATTACTGTATGTCCATACAATGGAACACTATTTTGTAGCCCAAAGGACAGAGAGGAATAACCACGAGGATGGACGTCAGAAACACATGGGTGGAAGAGGTTACACCCTAAGAAGCACGCCATGCAGTGCTGTACCACTAAGCAAAACCCCCACAGGGAGAAGTCCAAACTCTATTAGTTGATTGGGTGCAAATGTGGCCAAAGTCTGGAAATACTCATGTTCGAACCCATAATGAGGCTTAGGTTAAACAGGTTTAGGCATTTGCCAGTGAACTGTACTTAAAATTTGGAAACACAAAAGAGCTCAGACCTTATCGCAATTGTAAAAGGATTTAAAATTCAAAAGCATGTGCTGCTAGTCCTGAGTTTCAAGTTGTCCTGAACCCAATTCCTGCAGGGAGAGCACAGGACAGAGGGCTTCTGCTATTCACCAGGATCGCAGCAGCTGGTGTTTACAGAGCACTTATTGCGTACCAGGCACTGCTCTAAGTATATGCTTAATGTACCCGATAATCATGTGATCCTTGTCCTTTCTGCGTATGGACGAACAGTCATGTGGAAAGCCTGCCCAAGAGCCCTGCACATTGCTAACTCTTTGTGTCTGTTTTATTTGTGAAGACTTGAGTTAAAGCTGCATCAGGAGATGCCTGAAATCCAGGTTTCTTGAGCCACATGTCCTGCTGGTCTGAGGACAGGGACATACTGGCCGCCATGGCTGGGAGGAAGCCCACTTCCTGCCTGGAGCCTGGGCCAAGTTCAGGTCACAAGGGGCCTTTGCGATTGGTCACATCCCTCACCTTCCCTGTCCCAGGTAGCCCACAAAGGTTAAAATTTTCCCGGCTATCCTGGAAGGAACTTAGGAGAAACTCAAAGTTCAGGACACCCACATGTAGCACTGTCATTTCCCCTGGGCATCGGGAAATAGAAATGAAGGCTCTTATTTGAAGCACATTAAGTCAACGTGCAGACCTTGATATGTGCAGCCAAACAATGAGGACCACAGTGCTGCCAGGTTCTGGTCCGCACAGATGTGACGCAGGCTTCCTGGGAGCTTTCTGCTGGAGACGTGGATAAACAGCCTTCCCCTCGGCGCCCCCAACACCAAGACAGCTTCAGTTGCAAGTTCCCAGAAACAAGATTGTGTGAGCCCCTAACCTGCCTGTGTGTACGTAAGAAGTTTCTGCCCTGGGAAGACGTGGCCCTGACCTCACGCACACAGGCTTGGTGCACAGGGCAGAGGTCAGATTTTTCTCTCACTTGCCCCATGAAAGGGAATCCTGGGGCTGTGTGCAACCCACCACCTACACATGACAGCCTTACAGATGGCCAGGAGTGCCAGCTGAAGTGGAGGTAATGAAAGTGATCAGAATGTTGTCTTCTACCCCCAAACAATTGCCACTTCTTATCCCTGAAACTTGGCTCTCGCATCTCAAATAAGAGCTCTGGATAAAAAGTTTGCCTTGGGCTGAGGGTTGGACACCGTCTGGTTAATATGCAAAGAAGCTCCTCTGGCCTCTTGTCTGTGCAGACCTTCGACTGACCGGGCCACTGAGCCCACAGTGGCTCTAGGACGAGGAGAGTAAGGAATGGGAGGGAGAAACCAAGGCAGAGGCAGGAGGCATCTGAGCAGAAGATGGTGGGAGCCTGGTCCCAGCCCCTGAGCAGGAGGACACACGGATGGACCCACCCAAAGCGTAACAGGCACAGGTGGCACTCTTGGACACAGAGATGGGATGAAAGGGGAACGTAGCATCTCCTTGGAGTCCTCACACATTCCTTCTGCCATGTCCTATCCTGAACAAGTCTCTGCAAGATGTTCAGTACTCCTTAAAGCCACTGCAAAGCTCCTCCCTGTCCCCAGGGCAACATTTGACAGGAACGGGATCATCACAGACCATCTGCTGAGAGAGGCCCTGAGGAGGAAGTCACGCTAATTAGGAAAGAGACTGAGAGAGTGAGAAGATGACCAGCCTTCTGTTCTGGTGCTTGGGGAAGGGGAGGGACTAGGTTAGGGACTAGGTTAGGGAGATGTGGTAATGACCCCATTTTTGTTGAAAGTGCAGCAGTCTTCAAGTCTGAAGAAGGGACCCGGATGTCCTTGGCAATGTCCTTAGTGCATATAGATGAAGTTTCAGTGGTCCCCATGTAGGGGACAGAGTAGGGTCATCTGCTGTGATTGATGTTTACAGGAGTCCAAGGGAGGGACATTCCTGGCAGGGAATGTGACCTAGTGGTGGTAGGGCCAGACAAGGGAAGGGACAAAGGTGGGCAAGCTGGCCCCTGGGGTGAGTGGATTGAGGGCGGAGTCCCCCATATCATTCTAAGCCATTCGGAGTAGAGGCGATGTAGGAGATTACCTGCTCCTTTAAAACAAATCATCTCATCTGTAGTTGTCAAATAGGCAAGTGAGTCCATTTGACAGATGGGAAAACTGGGGCTCAAATAGCTGTAAAGGCCAAAGCTAGTCAGCACCCAAAGCTGGGTCCACATCCCTGTGATGCTCAAGCACTTCACTGTGTACGCAAGCAGACCCGAGCTTCCTAGGGGCAGGAGTAGGTCCCAGCTCCATGACTGTCTGTGTATCAGACAAGCCCAGAGCCCACACAGGCAAACTCACTGCCGATTTGGTCAACTGAGACAACGTTTTCCAGATCTAATTAGACAAGCTGGTGACAGCCCAGCTCCCAGCCTGGAAGAAACTCACTGTGATCCAGGGTCAGCAAGCTTACTAGAGAGGCCCCAACCTTATAAATATTTTAGGTTCTGCAGGCTGTGAGATCTTGCAACTATTCAAGTCTGATGAGTTTAGATTCACCTTTATTTACACAGCAGCTAGCAAGCTGGACTTGCTGACCTTGACACGCTGAGAAATGTACTGATACCCAGCGTGGGGATGGGGTGGGGACTGGATCTCAGAGCAGGAGGGCCATGTCTTTTTTTTGCTCCTTGCTATAGAAAGTAGGGAAGGAAATGAACACATTCTGTGCTAAAGAATGACAATATTTGTCCCTAACTTCTTATCTATTACATGCCCAGAGCCTTCTGTTTGGTAGTTGTAATACTTGGAATAACTCTAAGGAGTGAGGTTTTAGCCCCACTCTCCAGATGAGGCTGAGAGACCAAGGAGCAAAGACTACGCAGGTGGGAATCATGACCTGACATTTTGGTCTCTTCAGCCCAGGTAAGAATGTTATAGAAGCACAAGATGAGAACTGATGGTGTTGTGAATTTCCAAAATCCGCACACTGGGAGCTTAAATCAATCGTATGTACATTTGAAGGAATCCTGAATTCATTTAGGGTCCCCACAGCGTAGCTCAGTTTATAAAACTGACAATAGAAGCTTCTCTGAATGACACGGCAAGTAAAAGACCCGCAGATCTGCTGCTCCCATTTCCACTTCCTCGTCACAGGGCAAATTGCTTGAGCTGAAAGCTTTCAGCCTGGTATGTGTATAAGCTGCAACTCAGATGAAAAGATCAAGCCAGAGACAAAGGAAAAAGAAAGGAAAGAGAGACTTTAGTCCTGCTCTGCTCCTAGAGAGAAAGACAGATGATAAAGGCAGCGTCACTGATTTACTAACTCAACACACTCGGTGTCTTTGCCATTTGAATGCAATGACAGAGACAAAGACCAAGACATGGGTCTTGCTCCCTTCCTGCACCATCTCCCAGTCCGCGAGAAACCTTCCAGTGGCCACTGCTGGGGTGAAAGACCCAAGAAGAAAGCTCACAGATGCGTCATGCTTAGGGTCCAGAATGCGATCACGCACATTTGCTTTATCTGTGGTTATACATGCTCATTTTTGACAGAGAAATGTTCTAAAACAGCCATAAAACTAAAACTTTGCACAAAGAAATATGGCAAGTCTTTATAACAAGAGAGTTTGATGAATGGAATGATAAACTATATTTGTGAGTGAGGAGAAAATATTTACTATAAAACTCTCAATTCTTCCCAATTATTCCATACAAAAATCCCAATAATATTCTACATAGAATTTGACAGTCTTATTTGAATAGTCAGAAACATAGCCAGAACAATTTTAGGAAGAAAAAAAAACAAAGGGAAATGTGTTACCCAAAACATGTTACAAGGCAGATAACTAAATGGATGAAAGGGAAAGCACACCCAGGTAGAAGTGCAGATTTAGTGAGATACGGAGGCGGTTCACGGGAGCAGGCAGAGAAAGATGCTTTCCTTTATTTTGCTCTTTAAGTTCCTTACATCCGAGAAAACACAGGATAGTTAACTTTCTGTGTCTGATTTTCTTCACTTAGCATGAAGGTCTCAAGGGCCATGTAGTTTTCTACAAATAAAAGAGAGGCCAGGACACGAGAAGGCAGACTGGGTGGCAGTGTGAAGGGCGTTGTGGATGAGGGGAAGTGGGACGGCCGGGAGAAGTGATTAAGAGGCAGTATGTGTCTGTGCCAGTTCCCAAGATAAACGTAATTGTTATATGTTGCGGACAGATACCACTGAAAGACTTACACGAACAGCGCTCGGACAGTTGGCTGCATATTGGAACAAGTTGGAACCTTATGTCATTACCCTACAAATTTTAACCAAAACTATTGGGTATTGAAGACTGTATACACAAGATTTTTTAGAAGCCATAAATGAAAAGACTAATAAGCTTGACTGCACCAGATTCTTAAGATTCTGAATGACAAAATAGAATATGGAAACATTACAAGACAAGCAACACCCAGAAGATATCTATAACATATAACATGATTTCCCACCTATATATTTTTGAGGAGCAAATACCCTTGAGAATGGTTTTTAAAAAATGGACTGAGAGGAAGTGGGCAGAGGTTATGAATGAGCAACACATATAGATAAGGAAGTAAAAATACCTAATGACCACATGAAAAGAGGTACAGCCGCACCGGGAACCAGGACTGTAAACTAACGAAGCCATGTTTTTATCTATTAAATCACAAAAACTTTAAGTAAAACCACGCATCTTTGGGCCTTGCTTGTGGTAAATTGCTATAACTACTTTGCAGACTATTTTGGCAACAGCACTTGTGCAGGCCACAGGCTAGAGCAATTTACAGGTCAGTATCTGCTGCTCAAAAGCATTTACCAGTGTCAGTGAGAGAGGCCTGAGCAGGGCATTTGGTACAGTGCTGTGCATAACAGTGAAGCCACAAAACCACACAAATGGCCACTAGTGGGGGAACTGTGAGACTGATGTATCTGGGCCAAGATATACGGAGCAGCAGTCAGGAGAAAGGCCCCTCGTCTCAGCACACCGTGACAGCTCCACGATACCAGTGGCAAAAGAGAGCAAAGTTGCAGAATGATATGTACATCATGATACTGCCTATCCCGCAAATGGAACAACCCTTCTGGAGGTGTCACTGTTAGCATGGAGGGGGCCTCGAAAGGCCCCCAATGAACCGTGCGGATGCCTCTGCGCAGGGGAAAAGAGCCTCTGCCCCGGGGTCACAGCCAACGGTCAGAGGAACTTCAGTCTCACCGTCTTTTAAAAACTAAGACAAAGTAGTCACTATTCTAAGTAACTCACAGCTCATTTAAAAGAAAAAGCTGTTATTTTTGAAAGAAATTTCTCCTGAGTTGGGAGAAACAATATACCACATTCTCAAAGCTCGAATGAAATAACAGCGAGAAGGAAACCATAAAACAACACAGTCCCTGGACAGGAGATTTCTGCCATAACCGATCACACGAAGACTTTAAACTTTATCAGGTCAAATAACAAGCAAAAAACTGATAGGCAGACAAGTCTAAAAAGTCACGAGTAGCACATTTGATATAGAAAGAGCTTCAAAAGCAATATGATAAAAACAAATCTTTAACAGAAAAATAAATACAATCAATTCTCAGAATTATGAGACATAAACATTTCCCAGAATTATAAACTAGAAAACTAGAGATAATATCTGACTTCACCAAAAATCAAAAAAAGGAAAACAAAGGAATGGAGACCTTTTTGATCATTTTCAGCTACCAAATTGACCCACATTAAAAATAGCAGTGGAACCAGGATAGATTTTCAGAGCCCAGCTACCCCGAGGAAATCCACGCAAGCCATTTTCCAAACTCCACGTTACTGTAAAGAGAAAGAGGTAAAATGTTAATACTATGCCTATTTAGTCCAATATGTCAAAGGTACATCATTTTGATGCACTATAATAATTGACAAATGACTTTTTGTGGAGGAGGACTATTTTGAAATTCGGTGTGCATTTTATGCTCACGGCACATCCTAAGCCAAATGCAAAACTCCACTGGAGAAAAGCAGATTCGCGCACCCAGGCTATTTCAAACAAATTTGTAAGCATTCCAATAACTGAGCCGAGTATCAGGTCTTAAAATCTGAGATTTTAACAGTAAGGGAAATTCAAACTCTGGTTCCTCAGTCACAGTGGCCACTGCAGGGGCTTGAAAGCTGTGTGTGGCTGGCAGCTGCTGTGCCGAGTGATGGGAGCCTCGGATAAGTCACCTACGTAGGCCATGACATTGGGAAGGCAGCCCGTGGGGCCCGGCAGCCCTGCCCAGCACCCAGCCTGCTCCCAGACCGCCCGCCCGTATGTATGTGGTCATAGGTGCCGTCCAGTCCTCGCAAGGAACCATCTCGCCATTCTCTCGTCAGTGCTCTGATTTGTTCCCTGAGCGCCACCCGCGGCCCTCAATCAGCTGCGGCATCTTACTCCCCGCGTTGTGCGTGGTCAGTGAGGAGAGTGAAGTAGGAGCGGTGGTGATAAAAGGATCGTGCCTATGGCAGAGCCGCCGTGCGCCAGACACTTCCCGTTCTGTACATTCAGGCACCAGCGCAAAGGCGGGGCCCGGGAAAGGCGAGTGGTGCCGCTCAGGGAGTGGCAGATCTGCGGGCCGTAGGAACCGGAGCTGGCTGGCCCGCCACACGCCCGCACCCTGCCTGCCCTGTACTCCCGTCCTGAGGCGGCGGCCGGCGTGCCCAGCCTGCATTCGTACCACGCTGAACACTCGCGGGCACTTCCTACGCGAGATTCCAACAGCCCCGAGGCTGGTGCCACCAAGAGCATTGCTCACGCCAGAAAGCCAAGTCCGAACAGGTCTGAGGTCACAAAGCAGGTAAACGGCAGAGTCGGGGTACTCGGCCTGCATTTGCTCGGAACGCTCGAGCGCCTCTGTTCTTCCGCCTGGTGGACACTTGCTATGTGTCAGGAACCGACAAGCACTGGGCACTGGAATGAGCAGGCCGGACACAGCCCCAGCTCCCGGGCACTCAGTCCTCAGCAGGTGACCCTCACACTGCGCGCGCATTGCCCGTGTCCGCGTGCTGTCTCCTCCACCTGTCGCTTCCTCCGTCTGCCGCAGCTACGGGGAACCGTGTGACAGGCCCAGGGCAGTCACAGGGGTCATCCTCAGGCCCACACATGTACCTGGGGCCTGACTCTCAGCTCCTTGGACCCGTGGGCTGAGCAGGTAGGACCAGGCTGAGTCCCAAGCACCACAGGGAGGACAGCTAGACTTACAGGACGGCGTGAGCAGAGGTCAGGCCTGCGTGTGTGGAGCCATCAAGATGAGGAGAGGGTTCTCCAGCACAGCCCAGCCGGACACGCCCTGAGTCCACACGGGCCCTCTCTACCAAATATAGTGCACAGTTCCAAGTCATACTTTAAAGAAAAGGTCACAAAGTTTTTAAGAGCTGGGTGATTGGCTTGGCCTTGAAGGAAAGTAAGGGAAGTACTATGCCCTGATGTTACTTTAGGTGCAAGGAAGAGTGTGATTAAGAGGGAAGCGCCCACTAGCATTAGTCTTGGAAGGGTGCTTACGGACAAGCTAACAAACTAACCACCAGAATTTCAGGTATGGATGAGCCCTCCGAAGGAGATGAGGGGTTGACCTGACACAGAGGAGTGCTTCACACCGGGCAGCCTGTAGCTTCCCTGAGAGGCTGACAGCTGAACCACTATCACCCCCACCATCTGGGGTGATGTCATGTTGGGCAGAGGGGTTGTTTGTGCCAAGGCCTGGAGGAGGGATGGGTGTGGCCTGTTTGTAGAGCTGCATGATGACTAGCGTGGCCAAAGAAAAGGAACCAAACTGGACAGATTGACGGGTGTCCCCAAAATCGAGGAGGTCCTCTGGCCATGCAGTTGTGTGTGCATGTGTGTGTGTGTTACTACGAACTGAATCCAAGGCCTTTGCACTGACCTAAACCCCCAGCCTTTGTTTTGAAACAGTCTTGGTAAGTTGCTGAGGCTGGGCTCAAACTTGCCATCCTCCTGCCTCAGCCTCCTCGGGTGGTGGGACTTATTTATAGGTAAGTGCCACCACACCCAGCTAGGAGTTTAGGCAGGCAGGATTGCCTGAGCCTCACAGTTGCTAAATAACTATGAGCAGGGTTTTCCAGGCCTGTTAGTGCCCTGGCAGCTGGGCCCACCCTCAGTCTATGGGGCTCAAGGATGTGCATTTCTAGCGAGCTCCCGGCAGCTGATTCTGAGGGTCTGGGGCCGTGCTCTGCGAGTTGCAGCTCCTAGAGAATAGACTCCACTTTCCTGCGCCTGGCCCTAATTCCTGCACTGTGTAGAGCAGATGCTGCTTCCTCTGCCAGCAAACACCCTTCAGTCCCACCTCCAAAAGCCAACCCTGTCACCTCCTCCCAGGAAGCCCCCACACACACCTGGGCCCTCTTCTCATCCTCCAGCTTTCTGTAATGGTCTCTGCTTGTCACCTGCTCCATGAGCCCATGGAGAGCGTCCATTATGGCCACCTGCTGGACAGGCAGCCCCTGTTCTTCCACTCCTGCCCATACTTATGAAGTCCAAGGCCACCAGGCCCCCAGAAGGCTTTCGGTGGGTGCCAGACCTTATTGTGTCCACAGACAGAACCCCCTCAGGGCGACTTTCTGGGGGTTCCCTGGAGGCCCCGCACACTGACCAGGTGCAAACCCAGGGGCCAAGGGAGCCGGGCCTGGGGATCTCGGTCACTGGTGCCTGCTCTCAACACAGCGGTCTCCAAAGCTGCATCCTATTTAGGTCACAGCCTGCCAGGGACCTGGCAGGAATAGCCCTCCCCTTCCTGTACACCTGTCCTTTCTCCAGGAACAAGTGTCCAGAATGTGACGCTGACCCTGGACAGGCCGCCACCCACTACCACGCCCCGTCACGGCAGCCAGCGAGCCTCCGTGCTGCCCCGCCCCTCCTACCGCCCAGGCTTTGCTTAGGCGACTGTCTCCTTGTCTTCTTTTCCTCCCTAAATCCCAGCGGTCAGCTGAGGCCCTGAACTGAGACAGATCCCAGGGCCTGCTCCAAGGCGGGGCACAGGGCCGCCAGGGTCAGGGGCACATTTTGTCTGAAGTCTTCCTGTGCTGGGAGACAAGTAAAAGGGACCACCCACCTCTCTGACTCCCAGAAATGTCCTCCTGGGCTGTGGACGACCTTGGAAAAGATGCCAGCTCAGACCTGGGAAAGCTCAGCCCTGACTCTGGAGGATTATTCGGGGGCAGGTTATAGGCTCCATACCCGCTCCAACTCAGCAACAACTCAGACAGCCCACTGGGCGCCTCAGGCCCGGGCAGAGCTGGATCTCACCACCTGTCTCGTTCGCCTTGGGCGCCTGAGAAACACTCACTGCCCCCACCTGGGCACCCTGAGGCAGAGCAGCAGCTGCTGAGGCCTGGGGTCTTCCTCTTACGGAGTGGAGGTCTCCTCCATCCCAAAGCACACAGGAGAAAGTAAGATCCCCTGTGCCAGGATGCCAACCTTTGCGTGTCTATTTCTGGGCCCTTTGTCACCAGGGCACCTTAGGGCCTCAGCTGGGAGGGGTTTGCTTCTTCCTTCAGGTTCATCTACTCATACCCTGTATGTTCTAGGAAAGGACGCCCTGCTCACTCACCTGAAGCCGTGCTCTTGTAGACACTGGGCAAAGTGCATCTTTATAAGTCACCTGTTTGCAGTTGCGGTTCCATTTGTTCAAGCCTGGCATGCCCATTATTGGGAACCTGGAAAGTATAGCAAATCATAAAAATAGAAATTAGAATCCCTTGCAGTCTATCCACAGACACCAACACACATTCACACTGGGACATTTTCTCACCCAATTTCTTTTTCCTATGCATGTATTTTTAACATTGGTAACTTGCCAAATAAATACAGTTGTCTTAAAAAAAGCCATTAAGGTACACCTGACATACAACCAACTTCACATATTAACTGTGTATGACATGCCCTGACACATTTATACATCCACAAAAACATCACAACAAACATTTCCATCACCCTCAAGTTGGTTTTTAATGCAGTTTTAATTTTAGACTAACTAACTTTACACAAAACTCACAAGAAAGTTCTCATACATCTTTCACTCGATTTTCCCACAATGTTAATACCTTACATTACCATAGTGCATATATTAAAACTAAGAAATTAATATTGGTACATTAAAATTAGCTAAACAACATCCTGCCCTTGAATTTTGCCAGTTCTTCCCCTGATATCCCAGGATCCAACACAGGATCTCACGTCAACCACATGAAGTTTTCTGTCTTACTTTTTACTACTTAGCTGATGAAATTGTTTTCAAAAAGTGTTTTAAATGACTTCCTCCTATTTCTTCATACTAATTTGCTACATTTGGATGAATGGTTAGCTCAGCGGCACAGCACCTGCCTCGTAAGTGCAAGGTCCTGAGTTTGATTCCTGATACCAACCCCCACACACACACAATTTTCTACATTGCTTAATTTCAGTTATTTGCAAGGTTTGTTGTGAGAAGTGTTACAGTCAAAACTTTTGGGTCTAAATCTTTATTCATGTTTTACATTGTTTCCTTCATATCTATATTTTTGAAATACAACCAACAGTTTAAAAGTCCTTTGATACGCCTTTGCTTTTAATCTTCTCAGTAATGCAGTAAGGCTATATAGCCACTACAACAATACTGGTTTCCTTGTAGAATCGCCAGTGGAAGCTGAAATTAAAGAGTGAGATGTTTTGATGAGAAGCAGGACATTCACATGGTCCCCCACACATTACTCAGTGACTGCACAGCAAAGAGTGGTAACTTGGCAGGGGAAAAGCCTGGCAGCCACCACCATGATTACGTGATCAAAGTTAATGGCAGCAGGGCAGACAAAGCCACAGCGTGGGTCTCCTCCCGTGCTGTGCAAAAAGAGACACTGGGCCCGCCTTAGATTTTCTTTGTCAAAGATGCAGGGCCTGAACCCAGCAATGAGAGAATGTCAGAAAAACCCACATAGAGGGACATCCTGCACAATAATTGGCTTGTAACTTTCAAAAATATCAGGGTCTTGCTGAGCAAGAACTGAGAATATTCTAGATGAAGATGAAGAGAGGAACTCCAAAAAGGTGCAATGTGTCCTGCATTGGATCCTGAGCCAAAACAAAGATATTTCAAATTCTTTTTAGAGATGACGTTGTTGAGAAAATTGATCTGTGGATTAATGAATAATATCAATGTTAATTTTCTAACTGATATATGCATGGTAACTTTTTTTAGGAAATACATGCTAAGCAATAAAGAAAAAAGAAAAATCAGTGTGCACCTTACTCTTAAATTGTTCAGAGAGGGCTGGGGCGATAGCTCAGCGGCATGGTGCCTGCCTGGCAAGTGCAAGGTTCTGAGTTCTATTCCCAGGGACACACACACACACACACACACACACACACACACACACACACACAGAGGTTCAGAAAATAAAAGTTCACTTTCATAAATTATATATACATATATATGTATAAAATACATTTCACATAAATGTGTCTCTGTCAGATAGTGTTATAAAATCTTAACATTAGGGAAGCTGAATTAAGTGTACAAGGGACTTTCTTATACTGTTTTATAGTAAAACTGGAATCATTTTAAAATTAAACCTAAAAAAAAAAACCCTCACAAAATTCTCAAGATTTGAAGTGTTTTTTTGTTTGTTTTTTGTTTTTATTGCCCTTTTCCAGATGCGGAAAATGAACCTCCAGGAAGTGAATTCTCTCACCTGAGACAGTCAGGATGCTGGCCTGCACCTGTGAACTGAGGTCAACGAGAGAAAAGGGTGAAAATTCAGCCCTAGAAGAAGAGGATCATTTATGGGGGGTGAGAGAGGCCCACTGTTGGAAGGGCCTGGAATTGCTATGATCTTCTGTGGACACAGTCTGACAGCGTCCATTAATAATAATAATAATCATAATAATAATAATAACGCACATACCCTTTGACCCAGTAACTCCAGTTGTGAGAGTTTGTCTTAGAAGTAACATCAGTTCACAAAGCTAAAAGAGTTGACCCAGAAGTGGAGATTAGAACAGAAGCCACCAGAGGCCAGCAAGGGGGTGGGAGGGGGGACAGAGAGAGGCTGGATAATGGGTACTAAAACGAAGTTAGAGAAGGAACCGGTCCGAGCGTGCCACAACACAGTTGTTACGGTTTGTGTCTGGATGTCTCCCCAAAGCCTCATGGGGTCATGTGGTGGCTTCTCGAGTTTTTTTTGTGATCTACAGTCCAATGCTGGGATTACAGGTGTGAGTGTTACACTGCCCTGGGGTGCGCAGTTTGCATACAGTGTAACGGAGGGGAAGAGGCTGCTTGCTGCTGCCCCTCCCTTTTGCTCTTGCTGCTTTTGCTGTCTTCCACAGTGAACGGTTGCCCTCGGCCATGTGCCACCCTGCCTTGGAGCCAGCCAAGTATGGACTGAAACCTCCACATTGAGCTAAATAAACCTCTCCTTCCTTGATTCTGGGTGTCAGGTGTTTTGTCTCAGCAAAAAGAGAAAAGTAACTGAGACAACAGTAGAGAGACTGTATGGGACAATAATTTACTATAGATGTGTTAGATTTTCATCACTGAAAAAATACTTGACATAACCCATCTAAAGGAGGGAAGCTTTGCTTTAGCCTGTGGTTTTGGAGGTTTCAGTCAGTGGTTGCCTGGCTCCATTGCTTTAGGCCTGTGTTGAGTCAGAAACATCACAGTGGACGGTGGGTGGAGGAAAGCTGCTTACTTCATGGCAGCTGGGAAGCAGAGAGAGGGAAAGAGTCAAAAAGGAAGAGGCCAGAACCAGCTATAACCCCGCGGTCATGGCCCCGCAACCCCACTCTCTTCAGCTAGGCGCTACTTCCAGAGCGTCCATTACCTCCCAACAACACCATCAGCTGGTGATCTGATCAGCGGATTAACCCACTGTTGGACTTGGAGTCCCGTGACCACCCTGCCTTCTGCAGTCCCTGCCACTGAGCGCACGAGGCTCTGAGGCGGGTATTTTAAATAGAAACCATAAGAGCATATTTCAAATTACCTAAAAGAGAGAATTTTGAAATTTTTGGACACTGAAAAATGGTAAGTATTTGAAGCATTGGGAACACATGTTGCCCTGATGGGATCATCACGCATTGTATGCGTGCACGGAAATAACACACTGCACCCACAGACACATACCACTAGGTGTCCATTATGTCATCTTTGTGAAACAAACCAGTCCACAAAGACCCACCTCCTTGTGCATGTACTCTGTTCTTTTATGCAGCTTAAAACCAGAAAACTGTCTAAATGCCCCCAGTGTGTCTTACTTTGCCTCCCCACTCCACATGAGGGACATTCTGAGAGCAAGATTTGAGTGCAAGTGGTTTCTATGGGAGGCAGCCCCAGGAGGCACCATGAGGCCGGATGGGAGAAGAGCTGGGGAGGGCGCAGAGCCAGTGGGACCTGTGTAAGAGCAAGTTACTTTCAAGCCCTGAGGCCGAATTGTCTCACTCGTGTCTGAAGCCACTGGAGTAGTTACCTCTAGCTTTCGTCCCTCACAATACAGGGTCTCTAGAGCGTCAACCCCCTAACTCTCTGGCTGACCCAGGGTGGGGTCTGTGACCATGGGGCCCATCATAAGAGAACAGCATCAGGCCAAGAAGGTGCAGGAGCCAGAGGCTTGTGTGCTGGTGACCTCTGGGGTGCATCAAGGCCACATGGGTGTGGCTGTGGAAGGCAGGATTGGGTAAACTGTGCAAAGTCCACCCTCAAATTATTATGCAGCTCTTACCAAGAATTAGCCAGGGATATAGCTCAGAGGCATAAGTGCCTGCCTGGCAAGCACAAGGTCCTGAGTTTGATTTCTGCTACAAAAAAACAAAAGAAAACAAAGAATTAATTAATTAGTCTCTGTCTGCTGGCCTTTGTCTGTACAAGTAGCCATGATGTATTGATTGTGAAAACAATTTTCAGGAGACTGTCTGGGCATCATAGCCCAGCACTCGGGAGGCTAAGGCTGGAGGATCACTGTGAGTTTGAGGTCAGCCTGGGCTACACAGTGAGCTCAAGGCCAGCCTGGATTATGTAGCAAGATCTTGTCTCAAAAACAACAGCAACAACAACAAACCAAGAAATTTGCAGGAGACTCATTTTGCATGATCTCATTAAGAACAAGTAACAAACACAGAAAGAACAATACTGACCACACTGTGGCAGCTATGTTCACTTGGGGCTGACTTCTCCACGAGGCTCAGCAGGCACAGTACTAAGGCCCACAAGATAGTTTTGGTTTTTTTTAAATAAGAAGGAAAAAAAACCTCTCAGTTCAAAATAAGGTTTAATATTAATATTTTATGCCAATTTTATACTAATATACCATTAGTCATACAACATTTTAAATTCTTTTTTGTGGAGAAAGGTGTATAGGGTTCTATCTATGAGTATACCAGAGAGGTCCAATATTAGACTTGTTTTTAAAAAATGCTAAGAGGCATTTTATGGTATTTTAGGATTCAAGTAACAGAAAAAAGTGATGATGAGATGCTTCTGTAAAGTCTAAAATTTCCAACTTATAGCACAATTGCAAAATCAGAACAAAGAAATCCCATATCACCCTCACCCAGAGACTTTATTCGACTTTTGATAATTTCCCTAATGATGCAGTTCAGAACAAAAAGTACAGTTCAGGAATAAGGAAGGAGGGAAAGAGGAAAGAAGTTTGCACATTTTAAAAAAAGTATTCATTTGATTTGTGAATATCAAAGTTTCTGGGTAGGAAAATGTGGAAAACAAAGAAAACACTAACTACAAAATTACTGTGCCCAGACACAGCATTGTTCACTCTCTGATGGATTTTCCGTTTTGTTCTTTGATCATATTTGAGATTCTAGTGAACATACAGCATTTTGTGGGTGCTGAGATCACTCTAGTATCCTCACTGAGGGTATATAGTTTTGCCCCAGCCTCATCTCAAGTCTACTGAACTGGAATCCCTGGGAGTGGTGTCCTGTTATGAATATTCTTAACTAGTCCTCAAAGATGCTGATGTGTGTATTCAAGATTAATATATGTGCTGCGGAAGTGAGCACTGGATTCAAGATTAGGAGTTACTTTTTGAATTGTGCATTTGTCATTTAATATTGCCATCAAGTTGTCCATTTACCTATAGGAGCCCTTTTCCATCACTACATGAGCATGTATTATTTATAGTACCCAAATGATTTCTTAAAAATATATTTTAAGCCACTCTTACAAGGAGCTGAGAGAACAGTCACAGATCTCAAAGAGACAGAGTAGATCCATACACCAGGAAGCAGAGTAAAGAAACCTCCCTGGAGAGCTCCCCACATTTTGGGGAATGGTGGGTTGGTGGCATTGTAAAATACGTGGCACCTGCAACTTAATTTGGTGCAGCTTCAGCGCATTCTGTCCGTGGTGGGCCAGCTCCAGGGCAGAAAGAACATGGTGGACGGCCTGGCAGAGGGGAGTTTCTCACATCAGAGTAACTGGAAGCAGAGTGACCAGAGAGCAACTGGAAACTCTAATGCACCCTTCCAAGATGTGCTCCAAGTAAGAGGCCCTTTCTGAGCAGGACTCTGCTCTAAAAGTGAGACTTTTAGAGGAAATTTCAGAACCAAACCAGAACATTATATCCCTGGCCTCCAAAAGGACCATGTCCATTTCATTATGCAAAATGCATTTATCCCATCTCTAAGAATTACCAAAATTTTAATTCAACCATTTCTTAATTCAAGGAAAAAGAAAAGCATTCCTGAAAAGTTCAAATCCAAAGTCTTCTCTGAGACTAAAGGAAAACTCTCAGCTGTAACCTCTGTAAAAATCAAGGAGAAAGTTAAACACTTCTACCATAATGGCACAGGGGAAACATCCCCATTTCCAAAGGGGGCAAAAGGGGTTAGAAAGGAATTGGACCAAAGCAAGACTGAAACCCAGAAGGCAAACATTACGTCTTCTAGCTCCATGTCTAGTGCCTGGATCATATGGTAAAATGTGATTTCCCAAGGGTATGGGTGGCCCCACATCTATGGCTTTGCCAATTGTTGCCCACAAGGACTCTCTCTTGGGCTGGCTCCTTTCATAACATGGGGATTTCCTCAACAAATATCCCATGTTCCTGGCATCTCCAACTTCCTGGGGTTTCCCTTGCAATCTGGGCTTCATTTCCACAACTGTATGCATTGTCCTTTCTGGGACTTCTTGCCTGGCCTCCAAGGCCTTCCTCAGATAAATGTATAATAACAAATGTGCAGACACAACATTAGTTAACTCTTGCATTCCGCATACTACCCTAAAACCAGCATCACATGGATGATAGTGAGATTTGCTTCAGTGGAAGCAGTAGCTAGGCCCCCTTGGACCATAGCTGCAGTAGCCTCTGAATGTCTGGAGTACTGAGAACAGTGAAATAAGTCCTGGAGAACCAGTTCCTTAGGAACCTCTTCTCTAGTACACTTCCCAGGGACTCTCTTCTCACAGGAAAGGGTGACAATTTTACACCACTGAGCCTACTATGGGTAGGGACTTCTGGATTTCTCAAATGGTTCCAATGTATCTTTCTTATTGTCCTATACAAATGGCTCTTTTTTTTTTTTTTAAACGGTGCTAATGTCTTTAGCACCACACTACCTTTGGTTTCAAATTTACACAAAATTTCTGGGCCAGAATTTAAGTTGTTCACATTTTTCTGTTCTGCTTTTGCCTCCCTCTTACTATAAACCTGGCTAAAAGCGGCCAGAATTAGTCATGCCACAGTCTGAATGTTGTGAAATTTCTTCCACAAAAATCAATTACTCCATCACCTTTAATCTCCATCTCCTGCAAAGTCCCAGCACATGGGCAAAGTATAGACACAATTCCTAACAGAGGATAACACACTTGGCCTCTAGTCCAAATGAGTCTTTGTTCCCAACTGAAACCTCTTGAGCCTGGCCTTTCCCACCTGCATTCCTATTGGCATTTTGGTCATATGACCTCTGACCGGAATGGCCCATCAGGCACTGCTCACAGTATCTGTGGATTCTCTAGCCAGCATCAACTAACTTTTCCACAAATTTTTCGGTAAACCAGTTCCAAACCACATGGTCAGGAACTTCTAAACCACATGGTCAGGAACACCCTGCTTTTCTGGTGCCAATTTTCTGTGCTAAGACATTTTCCCACCACTGGGACAAAACACCCAACCCCTGCAACCTGAAGGAGGAGAGATCTGATTTGGCTCACAGTTTCAGTGGACTTACGGTGAGCTGGCTTGAAGGCGCGGTGGGAGGGCCCTGCAGAGGAAAGCTGCTCACATCATAGCAGGCAGAGATGGGGAGAGCGAGGAGGAGCTGGAGACGAGAGTACACCCTCAGTGAGCTGCCTTTTCTAAGCAGGCCTCATCTCCAAAGTGATAGTCTGGGGAGACATCTTAGTTCTATACCATAACACGTGCATCAAGAAGTGGGATGAAGGAAGCTGTCCTAGAGACTCCCCCACTCTTCAGGGGACTGAGTCAGTGACACTGCCTTGGGTGGTGATATCTATAGAAATCAAAGGCACCCTTAGTCTTTGACCCAGAAATCCCACCCCCAGAAGTGGGTTTCCTGTGGATGTACTACACATAAAGCAAAGATGGATGACCTGAAAAGCCCAGGGAGGTGCCATGTACAGTAGCTCTGGGTCAGACACAACATAAACCCGCCCATACAGTAAGGAAGTACTGTGAGGGCCTACTGGGCAGCCAGGAAGAGGTTGCAGTTCTAAATGAAGTGATACTGAGCAACATCTAGCTAGAGAAAAATTGTGTCTGTGTTTTTAAAAATTAGATTCATAGCTTTGGGGATACATAAAATATTTCCGCAAGGATAACTAGAGACTGTGAAAATAGTCGTGGTTTATAGGGAAGTAGCCTCAGAAGTCTGTGATCAAAGAGATTTGATTTTTATTATATATCTTCTTTTGCTGTTTGAGAATCTTACCATGTGGTTGTATTATCTGTTTAAGAAAATCCAGCTATGAATAAACACACGTTAATGAAACCTTAGCTGCAGAGGAAGGTGGCGACTCAGAATGATTGCGGGTAGAGTTTGGGCCCACATGGTATTTCTGGGTGATCCTGATGGATCCTGACACCTCCACCTAATTAAAGTGGGTGAACGTGGAGGCGTCTTCGGGTCCTCAGGATGCACCTGTCACCAGCCCTCACTGTAGAGGAGGTTTGTGTGCTGAGCATGTGGAATGTGGAGTCCCTGCCCTCCACTGGGAAGCGGGAGTCCAATACACGTATTTCTAAATCAGCTCCCAGCTCACGAGGATTCTTCTTGCAACAAATTTAGGGCAGGCAGAGTGAGCAGCTCCCTGCTTCATGCCCTGTCCGGAGCTTCAGCACTGTCAGGGCTTTCTAGGTTGATGAAGTGGCCCCTGAGCCTTAAAGCTTACCATGTGGTGCCTCTGTCTAATGTGATGGTGATAGTATAGGCCCAGGGTCAGAAGCAGGAGGATGCGAGACCTGCTTCTCCCACTTCTTGTGTGGCCTTGAGGAACTGATCCAACTTCTTTCGGCATTTACTTTCTTGTCTATAAGATGGGTTTAATAATAAGATCTAACTATTGTAAGGGGCCATAAGGATTAAGCAAGGTCATCCATAGAAAGAACTCACCAAATATCAGCTACTTATTTCACTGACAAACATGTGTCCAGCACATTAGTATGTGCCAAATCCTGTGTGCTGAGAATTTAAAAATTTAAAGACTAGCAAAATGGTCTTTGCTTTCATGTAACTCACAGTCCAGGAGAAAAGGGGTAATATATAAATACTTCATAGTTTTTTTTTAATACCCCCCTTTCTTGGTTACTTTTCTCTCATTGCTGAGACAAAATACCCAATGCTCAAAATTAAGGAAAGAAAGGTTTATTTAGCTCACAGTCTGTGGAGGTTTCAGTCCATACTCAGCAGGCTCCGAGGCAGGGTGGCACATGGCAGAGGGCAACAGTTCAGGGCAGTGGAAAACAGCAGAAGCAGCAAGAGCAAAAAGGGAGCGAAAAGAGCAAGATTCTTTCCCTCCCTTAATTGTATGCAAACTACTCGCCCCAGGATGGGTGTAGCACTCACACCCCTAATCCCAGCGTTGGACCATGGATCAATCTAAAACTCTAGAAGCTCGCCCTATGACTGCATGAGGCTCTGGGGGGACAACTAGACACAAACCATAACACCCTTAGATTTATTTTCTTATTTAAATTTTGTTATAACCCTATGAGATTGCCTTTATTATTCACATTTTATAGATGAGGAAATTAAGGTCCAGAGGGGAGGAGAGCCGTAGCCTGGGATGCAAAAGAGGCGTACAGACTGATAGAGAGAGGAGAGAATTTGCTGGGGTTCTTGCACGGCAGCAAACACTCTCTTCCAAGACTGCGGGTTTAAAATTAAGGGAAGTTGACATAAGAATCCATCAAATGACATCAGGATGACTACAGAGTGGTCCATCCCCAGGAAACAAAGGAGGTAGCATACTTCCTGAATCCAAACCAGCCCCGTCTTTCCATCTCTCATCATGGCTTCTTCTGATGCATCGGCTTCATTTCCCCCTCATCAATTTGTCATCAAGCAGAAACAGCCCCCTGTCTGCATTAGAGACCAGCCCCATTAGACCCAGGACTCCTCTGAGGAAAGAAAATCTGATTTGCTTCGTTTGAGCTTTGCGTCTATGTGTTCTTCCTCAGGAAGACTCTGGTCAAGTCAGGGGACCATTATAAGGTATCTGGGTGAGACTGTTTGAATAAGTACTATTTAAAGGATACTGGGAACTTGGCCAACCAGTCCTCTCTGGGGATTCTACCTTCCTTCCTGTATGCTATGCCATCTTTTCTTGAAAAGCTGGTCATATGATGGAACAAAGCAAGCTAACAATGTCACTGAACATGTAGCCTAATCCATAAAACCCCTTGCCCTGCTGTACCCTGACAAGGGACCAAGTAACAAGTACAGCTGTGGCCCGACTGGCTCACACCGCACACTCCCAGGACTTTCTGGTGAACATTAAGTGTGAGAGAAATGTAGGGGGAATGTTTATACATATATTTTTAAATGTATTACAGTAAAAGACTCATTGCCATTAATGTCCTTCAAACTACTCTGCCCATACTTCAAACACAGGTATCCATTTGTCCTTGCTGCCTTCTGAAGCAGTTTTGGAATCCTCTTTCCTGAGTATCTTTACTAGATGTGATAAAAAAAAAATATGGTGTATGTTCCTGCCAGATGCCCCTCTGCAGAAAGGCTGGCCCTCACCCACTCTGCTCACCAGACGTGGTACTGTGTGGCTTTGGGCCCTTCTCCAAAGTTAAAATGGCAATGAAAGGTAAATATTTTGAATCACTTCAGGACGTGGAGGCCACCAGGAAAGTGCAACTAAAGATACTTCCAACAGAGGACTTGCAGAGCTGCTCCAGAAAGCAGCAGAAACAATGGGACAAGTGTGTTTGAGGCGAGGGGGAGTATTTTGGGGGGATTGATAGCAATGTGTCTTTTGCTGTGATAAAAAGTTCACCATACTTTTCAACCACACCTGGTACTTATACAGCTCATCACCACTGGACCTGCTGAGGGGTGCTTTCACTGAGGACACCCCTCGCTCCCACCCCAAGTGGTTTTCCTGAGCTGTGCTGCTACTGAATAGTATGCAGCCTCTTTGGACCTTCTGAGTATGCACGGTGGATCCCTACACACTTCGGGACCCTTCCTGGTTAATCCTCTATTCCTCATTAGTACCTACTAGTAAGTCTTTATAACCTTTACATCTCACAGGCAGAATCTAGGTATTTTCTTCAGTCTCTCCACAATCTACCATAACATCCCAGCACATGGGGGCAGTGGATGGATATTCTACTTGTGAGCCAATCGGCCTTGACCAGGGAGATGGAGTCACGTAACTTGCTTGTGCTCATAGGCGGAGCTGGCAGTCATCAAAGGAGATGGACAGGGAGGTGATGGCCATGTGGAGCCTTACATAAAAATGAGAAATTTCTACTGCATGAAGTGGTGCACACTTGTAATCCCAGCTACTCAGGAGGCTAAGGCAGGAGGGTCACAAGTTCAAGGCCAGCTTGGGTAAGGGAATGTAGCTCAGCACTCCTTGGGTTCATTCTTCAGTTAGAGATGAGAGAGAGAGAGAGGGAGAAGGAGCGGAAGAGGGGCCGATCTCCTTCCCCGCTTTGCTCTTTGCTCTCCCTGCCTCCCAGCGACCGTGTCTGAGCAGCTCTCCTCTGCTTTGCTGTTCTGCCGTGGAGCCAGTCGGCCATGGGCTGAAACATGAGCTAAAATAACCCTCTCCTTCCTTTAAACGATGGGTGGTGGGTATTTTGTCTGCATGATGAGGAGGTGGCCATTGCTCAGCGCATTTCCACATGAAATTACAATGACCGAACACCGCCTGGAAAGAGGGGAGCTAGTGCTATGATATGTGGCTAAACAGTGCTTCCTAGAAAGATGTGCCTGAATCCTAACCTCCAGCACCTTTGCAATATGACCTTGTCTGGAAATAAAGACTTTGCTGATGTGATTGAGGATCTTGAGATGATTTTCCAAGTAGGCCCTGAATCTAGTGACTCATGCCGCTGAGAAGGGAGAGGGAATTGAGACACACAGCACCCTGGAAGAAGACCACACAGAGTCTTGCTGGAGGCGGAGGCAGGGGTTGGACAGGGCTTCTTCCAGCCAAGGAACACGCAGGGGTGCAGCCTCCACACACTCCGGGAGAGGCTGAGACTGGATTCTCTTTCTGGGGCTCCAGAAGGAGCCATTCCTGCTGGCACCTCGCTTTTGTACCTCTGGTCCCCAGAGCTGTAAGAAAATTAATTTCTTAGATTTGAAGTCACCAGGCTCATGGTAGCTTATTATGCCAGCCCTCAGGAGCTACTATACATACCTATGACACATGAATTCCTGAAAGCGTCAGTATGTATTTGGCTTATGGCCCTTCAGGGGACTGGCAGCTCGGAATGAGACCTTCCAGCCAGCTGGAGGCCTTGAACACCTGACTGGAGTTGGTCAGAAGTAGGTGCTTGACCCAAGCAACCCAGTTGAGGTATTTGTTGTGGACTTATCTAACTAAAAGTAGAAGGTTGTTTGTTTATTTGCTTGTTTGTTTTTTGTAAAAAGTAACAGAAGCCATCACGTGAACCTTGGGGGAAACAAAGTGGTTCAGGATGAGTAACACCAGCTGCTGTAATGTGAACATCCCATAGGTCCAATGGCTCGAGTTACGGTCCTCGGTCCCGTGTAAGCCTTTCCCATGGCAGTGCGATGGCACGGCTCCTTCCAGCGCTGGCCTCACCTTCCTGCACTCAGAGCCGCCTCTGCTCAGCTGGCGGATGGAAAGGTGCATTGTCATGTGTGGGATGTGTTTACGAGGCTGGCCTCAGAGCAGCGCCCGTCACTGTGTCTCCCGTTGCATTTGCTGGGGCTCTGTCACGTGGCTAGCCTGGACTGCAAAGTAGATGAGAAAATGTTGTCTATCTGGGTCCCTGGATGATATGGCTTCTGTCTAGATGTTCCCCCAAAGCCTCATGCACTCATGGTGGGGCTTTTTGGAGCTGATTGGATCTAGGGTGTATAATACTAGGATTAAGGTGTATAGTACTAAATTAGTCCACTGGCTGAAACTGGTATAGTTCTGGGTGTGGCTATTGGAAGCCCCACCCTGGGTGTGGCTGGCACCAATCAATAGGCTTATAGCCTGGTCAGACTATAAAGACAGAAAGGGGAGGGAGGCTTGCTGGTGTTGCTTACTACTTCACTGTCTCCTGCCTACTTTGCCATCTATTTGCTGTTTCTCCTCTGTGATGCCCCTCTGCCACGCCCCCTACCTTAGAGCCATCTGGCTGTGGACTGAACCCTCTACAGACCGAGCTGAAATAAACCTTTTCTCCTTTCCCTTTGGATGTTGGATATTTTGTCTCAGCAATGATAAAAGTAACTAAGACACTGGAATAACAGGACATGGATGGGTGAGCTGCTGGCCAGTCTTTGCCACCTAGGTGGAAAAGAGGTTGCAGTGGAATAGATTAGGGAGAAATTGTTCAAAAAGTGAAGACAGATTTTGTTGCTGTGGGACATCTCTGAGTCTTTAACAGACGCCTGGCATTACGAATTCCTATGATTGCAGAGTGTAAGTAGGTTTCTCACTCTAACATGAAGACTGAGCCCTGTTTCGTTATGGGAGTTTCTTGTGGGGAAAACCACAGTGCAGAGGAACAGGCCTAACACCAGGTGGAGGAATGTGGAGGGAAAGTAAAGACCAGGCGTTGCAATGTGGACTTCATGGGATGAGAAAATAGAGCTCGAGCTGCCGAGGGAGAAGAGGTGGCTGCAGCACGGCTGCCGTGCCCCATTCTGACTGTGCAAGCCACCGTTCTGGCTCCCGATGAGCTCATAAAAAGAGCGAGGCTGTTCACAGGCAATGAGAGGTCAGATAATGGCACTGCAGTCAGAGGCACAAAAGCAATTTCAAAACAGATTCCATACTTCATCTGTTGTGAGTCAGAAGCTGAGCTTCTCCTGGTTTCACCGTCAGCTTCAGGGTGGAGGAGGGGCGCCTCACACTGCTGCTGAGCTCCTGGGCTCTGTGGAGCCGGGTGTGCTGGCAGGATGCCAGCGCTCGTGGCGTGCAGAGAACTTCTTCTCTGCGCATCTGGGCCGTTCACAGCCCGGTGTGTGTAACACAGTCCAGGTGAGGCAATCTCAAGGCTGCCTGAGGTGTGACAGCAGGTGGCCTGGCTGACTGGCAGGAGCGTGGACTTGGGAGCATCCAGAGCTCTGTTCTCTGGCTTATTTCCTCGGCATTTGCAGGAGGTGGACCCCACTCCAAGCACAAATACGGATATAAGCAACAATAGTGCAATCTATTGAACACTTACTATGTGCAAGGCTCTGCTATTTATTTTATATACATCGTCTCTAATTGTACGGGTCCTCAACCAGAGATGAGTTCATCCCCCCGCTGCAGCCCACTGGTCAGGTTTAGAGATGTGTTTGGTTGTCTCAACTAGGAGAGGGTTAGTGCCATGGCTTCCAGCAGGTAGAGGCCAGAGATACTGGTCAACATCCTACGATGCACCCCTTAGGCCTCCAAAACAGTGCTAAAGCAATGCACAGTTTCGTGGTGCTGAGGTTGAGAAACCCTGACTTACAGGAATCTTTAGTGGATATAATTTACCTCATCTTTACACATTTTGGGCAATTGAGGAGAGAAATCTAACTGGGAGATGCCAACGTCTGAACCCATGATCACTGTTTCACAACCCTCTGAGAAGCATGTGCGTATGTTGGACATGTGTGTGGGTGTGTGTGTGTGTGGGTGTGGGTGTGCGCGCACACCCACACCCACACACACACACACCCACACACACACCTCTCACAACTCTTGGAAGACTCTTCCTTGCCTCATTGTATTTGTCCTAACCCTAAAATCATGCTAACTACAATGGAGTACGCAACTCATAATGCTTATGAGTCAATAAAAAACAACAGCCACCATGGGGTGTCTGGGAGACAACAACAAGTATGTCAGCGTCCCTGCCTCTAAGAACCCAAATCCTATGTGATATCCAGGACTGCATCTAAACTCCAATAATAACTACCAGCAACAGCAGTGGCCATCCCTGACCTTTCCCTCTGCGCCAGGCTCTGATTACTTGATGGCACTTTTGCGCTTACTTACTGCTCTGGTCTGGATAACTACCCTCCAAAAGACTGTGTTAAAGGCTTGGTCTCTAACATGTGGCACTATTGGAAGATAGTGGGACCTTTAAGAAATGGAGCCAAGGGGGAGGTCTTCTGGCCAACGGGGGCATGCCCTGGAAGGGGGTGTGGGGAGCCTCACCTCTTCTTCTCCCTTTCTTTACTTCCTGGCAGCCATGATGTAAGTGGCTTTGCTCCACCACATGCTCCCCACCATGTTGTGCTGCCTTGCCACAGGCCCCAAAACAGCAGGGCCAGGTGACCATGGACCTCCAAACCGTGAGGCAAAATAAACCATGTAAGCTGATTATCTTAGGTATTTGTTACAGTATTAGAAAGCTGACTAACATACTTACAAACTACCCTAGACATCAGTATATTACTATGGAGGGAAAAGTTTCAGAGAGTAGGAGTCACTGGTCACACTGCTGAAGAGGAGCTGAATCAGGACTTGAACCCAAATCTAACCTGGCACCAAAATCTCTACTCTTAATCACGGGACTATCCCGCCCCTAGAAGCAATAGGAAGCTACAGTAGAGTTGGAAGTGACAGGGCCAAATGTTCGTAACTCTGTCCATGGAAAACAGGTGCTGGTCGCACTGCTATTTGTAAAGTCTGAGGAAGTTTTGAAGGTCTCTCTCCACCTTGCTGTATTTCTGCTTCCACCTATTCTAATTAAAACCATTTTTCCCCAGGCAAAGTATTCAAGATAAAAATTTTTTTTTAAATCACATTCAATTTAATGTTCATTTGCTTCTTTGCCACTGCAGAGGCCTTGTAATGGCCCTGATATTTGCAAATGCACATCATTTTGACTATGCTGCGGGCAAAACAGGCCCTAAGGGGCCATCAGGATACATGAACCACTGCTGTAAGAGGCCATTTCTGTAGAAAGCTCACACCAGGTGGCAAATAGCAGGCACTGTGTGGCCTTGGGAACACAGCTCTAATCAGGCTCCAAGATAGTGTGATATGTACAGACCACACATGAGACCCTTGATATCTACTGAGACTCCTCCAGGCCTGGCACAAAGTTCTGGGGCATTGACCCTCCTGAGACACTATGTGGCTGAGGGTGGTGGTTTTGTGGCCAGGCATCCCTGCTGTGTGACCTTGGATAATTCATTTCTCCTTGACCGACCCAGCAATTCTCTTCTGAAAACTGTTGCCCTGGTGTTAGGCTGAAAGTAACAAAATGTCGAGCAGTGGCGGGAAGTGGCCTGAGGAACAAGGACACTTGTCGTCTCACCAAGGGAGAAACCTGGAGGTGGGTAGCTCCAGGTGTGGTTTGAGCCAACCCTTGACACTGTTGACGCAGGGGCTGGGCAGCGTCGCTGCAAGTTTTTATTTGGTTCATTTCACTTTCTTTTTAAGGTTGCAGAAACAACCTTGCCATGCCCCAAAATAGAGGCAGAGGGAGGGTTTCCCAAGAACATGTGTCTCATTTAACTAGGTAGGAAAATCTTTCCCCAAGTCCCAGCAGACTTTTGCTTATACTTCGTGACCCACCACAAAGGGGTCTCGGGGCCCTTCCAGCTCCTCCCTGCCCACCTGCTACTCTCTCCGTAGTGGCCCCTGTCTGTTCCTCCTATCTCAGGATCTTTATATGTACTGCTTCCTTTGTCTGGCCTGAACTCCCTGTTAATACCAATGCATAGTTAACTTTCCAGGTAAGGTATCTCTGTGCCTTGCTCTCCCCCTCATGGAATGTGTTAGTGTTTATTATTTACCTGTCACAATTCTGTGCAGATTGCCCAGTAGGGCGACTGTCTGTCTGGTCTCACTTGGAGTCTCCTGCAGTTGCCATCAGACCATGGCTGTGGCTGTTGTGACCAAGAAGGCTTCACTCATATGTCTGGTACTCGGAGAGGACAGCCAAAAGGTCAGAACCTTTCTCCCTCCTCCTGCGGTCTCTCCACGTGGTTCAGGCTTCTTTATACACTGGCTGGATCCCAACAATCCAAAAGTGCATGATGTCAGCTCTTCTAAGGCATGGTTCCAGAGTTAGCACGGTGTCACCTGCCACATTTCATTTGGTGAGAGAGAGACACAAGACCCACCCAAATTCAAGGGAGGGACCGTAGAGGGTGTTACTGCTGAACCGTGTGGGGTTGGGGAGCTGTCTTTCATCAGTGCCTTTAGTTGCTCTATTGCAGGTACCTGAACAGATTCAAAATATTTACCTTTCACAATTGTTTTGACTTTGGGGGTGATCCAGAAGTTGCTGGGTACCAGATCCAGTGACTAAGGTGGATGATGACACACCACCGAGTTGTTTACAAGCCTGTATTTCCACAGGATGGCGCTCAGCAGCAGCACGCACCATGTTTGTGATCACACCAAGATGTGAGAGAGGGCTTCTAGAAGTGCTTCGGAAAGTGTCAAGAACAATAGGACGAGTGTGCCTGAAGCAAGGGAGAATATTTTGAGGGAGTCTAATGACAGTGTGTCTTTTATTACAATATCTTTAAAAAATTTAAACATTCACAATCTATTTCAATCACACCTTGTATATAAGAATAAGCAAAGGCATACTTGTGCTTAGAGTTTGGAATTATCTGCAGTTTTGGGCATCCACTGAGGGTCTTGGAACAGATTTCCTGCCAATAAGAGTGTTTACTGTAATACAAGATGTCCCTATTAAATGACTTGTCAAGATAATGTGGCAAAAACAGTATAGGAGGGTAAAATAGTAGCTGACACTTGAGAATACAGTTGTAGGGCAGTGGTGCCAATGCAACGTTCAGCAGTGATTGAACAATTCCAGTCTGTGCTACCCAATACAGTGGCCCCTTGAAGGATGAACTTAAAGTGTGGATTGTGTGACTTTGGTGCTGAATTTATTTTTTATTTTAAAGACAAAAGAATGGAAACATATCAACAACCAAACAGATATAAACCAGAATAACTCAAAAATAGTAAAGGAAGTATATAATTACAGAGAAGATAGTAGTGAATTAACAGTGGTTGCTGTATTACATAATATTATCTTGAAGTTGGTTACTCAGTTATATAAATAAAGGCATGTACAGTCGATCCATCGGTTTTCTCTGCCCTCATCTCCATTGTTACCCCACTCAAGCGGTCGTCTTTCCTCTGATAATAACTGCACTTTTTGGTTTATTTACTCCCTCGGATTCTCACATTGGGAAGACACATGGCTGCTTCAAATTATGTTGTAACAGACATGGGTGCACACAAATTACTATGGCACTAGGTGGAAAAGCATCCATCCTCAAAGACAGTAGATAAGCAGGGATCCAGGCACACTATGGTCAGTACCCCACTGACAAGCCCTCGAGGCCCTCAGGGGTTCTGATTGAGTCCAAGGGGTTGCCCCTGCGAACCACTGGGCTCTGCCCCGATAAGGTGCTCCCAAGGACCCAGTCTAGTCTGTGGGGTCGCCCCTGAGGGCCACTGGGTTCTGCCCTGGACCCCTGTAGCCGTACACCCAGGGGTCCAGTCTAGGTCATCAGGGTTTTCATGTAGCCTTTGGGGAATCCCTCCCCCCATGGGCTGCTGAACTCCCTGTTAAGTCCCCTGGGTCCCCTCAGAGACCACCAGTGTCTCCCTGCAGGCTGCTTATGACTCTTAGGAGGCTATCCCCTCCAAGCTAGAGGTCCGGGTCTGCACCCTACTTCCAAGTCTTCACCTCCTCCCACCTCTCAATCTCCAGTGCTACTGCTCCCCGCCCTTACACAGCTGGTCACTGGGTGCACTTATGATGCTGGGCACAAGTGGCCCAAGGTTTCCCCCACCTGTGCTCACTGAGGTAGTCCAGGGTGTGCATTAAGTTTAGTTACTAGTTTTAGGAGACAATTGGAGGAGTTTTTCAGGTCTTCTGTGTAGAGTATGTTCTCATCTCTCAGTCTGCAGGACTCCGGCTCTTCATATGACTTGTCTTTATGGGTTCATATAAGGTTCATATTTGCAAGTGGTATGAAGTCCTTCTCAGTGCTCATAATAATATTAGTTTGGAGTGGGTCCTGAAGCCTGTGGTCTCAGCCCATTGCTGTCTATAACACATGTTGGGCATGAGGGCATCAAGTCTCAAGGTGCTCAGGGGGTTCAGGGTGGGACCTGGAGCCTGGTACCTCAGCTTGTGCTTCCTGCCTGGTGTTGTAGTGAGAAGGGTGTGGGGCAATCTGGCCAACCTCCATCTGCACCTCACTTTTGCTGGTGTGCTGCAGTTCCCATTTGTTCACTAACTGGATCTCTGGGATTTGCTATGGCCCAGGGGTCACTGCCACTGCTCTCTGCTGGTAGTTGCTCTCATAGGGGAGGTAGCAGGTCACAGCCTCGAGGCAAGTGCATAGCTGGGTGTGGTAGGCTGTGTACTTGTTGCTTTGCCTCTGCCTTGCCTCAAGGCACTGATTAGAACTGGTCGCTGCACAGTGGGCATGCTGATTTAGTGGCTGGTGTTCCTTTTCATCATCAAGCTGGATTCAACAGCACCTCCCGACGGCCACTGCTTCTTTTCCAGGCTGCGCTTTCTCCACTCCGGTTTTGGCCCAGTTCTCAGAGTTTCACTCTCCTCTTGCCGAGTTGGGAGGCTTCCACGAGCACGGGCTGAAGCTGTGAGTGTAGGGATGAGGGAGTGGGCTGAGGGTGTGTATGGAGTGGTGACTCCCTCTTCCTCCTCCTCCTCTTCCTCTAACTGTGCCATAGCGGCCACCAGAGCTGTTTCTCAGGAAGGAATCTTGTTTGCTCTTTCTGATGGCTTCGATTCTCATTTCAAATCCTTCCTGGTACCAGGGGACCTGCTTCTCTCCTTCTTGTCTTTCTCATGTTGCTGTAATCCAGTGTCTGGGTGGCGATCCTCCGGGAGGACCTTTCTCTGCTGCCTACTCGGTCACCATCGTCCCGGAAGTGTCTGGCGCTGAACTTTAAATTTAATTTTACTGTATAAGATAATGGATATCTTGGGTGATAATCATAATTGAAAATGAATGCTGGGAATCCTACCTTCAAGAGGATTCCAGGGCAGGTGTGTTTGGTAGATTATTAATGTCTAGTATGGCTATGAATGGGGAGGTGAGGGCAGACTCATTTATCAGCCATCAGTAAAGTCAGTTTTCTTAGAAGATCTTTCTAGTTCTAACATCTAGAATTATACATTCTTCCCCAAGCTTCAGTGGAATTTAGTTCCAGTTAATGATCTGTTAATGTAGTGGAAATATTTGTTTCTGGTCTCTGTGTTCCTTTTAAAACCTCACACCATCTGCTCTTTTCCTGACAAATATAGAGACTATTGATTAGTGAGATTAACTCTAAAGTATTTACCCATATCTACATGTATTTGCCCTAAAGTGAATGATTTCAGGCTGGTGAGATGTGAGTCACATCTCCTATTCTCAAAAAAGACTTTGAAAAGTCATCTCTTTAAAGGCAGGGGATCATTACCAATGGAAAAGGAAGGACCCTATCTGTTTCCCGGGTCTAAAAGTGGGAAGCTGGAAATAACCTTTCTGCATGTGACTGCAGAGGTGGGATGGGCTGTCAGCCAGCCTGCTCAGGAATCACAGGTTCTGCTGATGGAAGGGAGGGGAAGCACAGCATGGCGCCCTCCCCATACAGAAGGTGGTGTCACACAGGCTGCCAGCTATCCAGCAGCCCCCTCAGAATCCCTGCCAGATTCAGAGGGGTGGGTCATAGGGCTGACCCTGGCTGGCATTTCAGACAGTTTTGTAATTACATTATTTTTCATCTTGCCAATAGCCTTTTGGTCTCCTTATTTGGGAGTGTGTGTTTCAGATGTGGCTTCTGTCTTGGCCCAGTCATCTAATCATCATTTCCTTTCCTCTTCTGCTCTGGTCTTAGTACTCAGCCCACAATCCTGGACCTTTTGTTTCTATCTGGTTTTTCTTATCACCTCACTACTTCAGATAATAAGCCCAATCTCTAACAGTACTCCACTTTCCCATTGGTGACATAAAGGATTTTAATTTGATCATTAAAACTGGTAACATGTAACTCTTGACTGCACACCGTGTCACTGTCACCTGCTGTCGTTGCCTCAAGCCAAGTCCTCACTGTCTGTTGTAGTCAGGACCATGGTCTTGCCACTCAGAAAACCCCAGCCTAAGCCAGAGTGGTGGTTTTGAAATGCAGCCTGCTCATGTTGCTCTTGTTCACCTTTCTCTCAGCCTCCCTACCATGACCTCCAAGGCCGTGTGGCCCAGAATCCGTCCACCTTTCCACCTTGGTTGATAACCCTTCCCCTGTCTGTCTATCCTCCAGCCCTCGTAGCCTTTTATTTCCTCACGCTTACCTCTGACCATGGGACGTTTGCACAGCTGGTCCCCTGCCCTACAACACTAGTCCTCATACAGGGGTCAAATATTAGAATCACCTTAGGAATTTTGCCCAGTTTTCATCCCAGACCATTCAGAGTCTTTGGAAGGACACTCTGGGGTCACTGTACTTATATCTCTCCACATAATCCCAACAAACAGCTAAGATTGTGAGACAATGACCTGAGATGTTCTTTTTTCTTTACTGCTACTCTTTCTAACTCATCCCCCAGATGTCATATTAGAGTGACAACCCTGGACCCCTGCCCCCATCTAGTTAATCCCCAGGTTATACACAGAACTGTAGTCTGAATTTGCAAAGACACATTTTGGCTTGCAGTTCTACATTCATGTGTGTGATAGGTGATGACCATTTCTCCCCTGCACCAAGATGGCCATCCTCCAAGTAGCCCCCAATGCCCTCTGCCTCCTGGTATTCACACCCTGGGTGATTTCTTTCCACAATGTACTATACTAGAGTTGGTTTCCGAGATCAGCAGTATATAGCATAAGTGACCATGTCCCACTTTCAAGATTAGGTTTTAAGACTATGGCTTCCATCTTGGAGATCTCTTGGATCATTTTGGGGAAAGTCAGCTGTCATGTCAAGAGGATATTTAGGCAGCTGTGGAGTGATCCACACTGCAAAGACACCTGCCAAGAACCATATGAATGACCTTGGAAGTGGATTTTGCTGCCTGACTCAAGCCCCATTCCTAGGTCTTGCCCCATTCCACTTTTGAGTCCCAGATGACTACAAATTCATAAGAGACCTAGCATCAGAGCCACAAACTAAGCTGGCCAGAGATCCCTGACTTTCAGGAAGTGTGTAAGATAGTGAATGTTTATTGCTTTAAAGTGGTAAATCATGGAGTAACCTGTTACACAGCAATAGCTAACTAATACAACCCCTAAACAGGCAGTTCCACTGTATCTTCAATGCCCAGTGTATGGGAAGCACTCAACAAATACAGATATAGACATTTGTATAAAGGCTTTATCAATCAATAATTACTTCTTGAGCACCTGCTATGGATAGGCAGTGGCAAGTCAGTGGTGAATGGACATAGTCCTGTCCTCAAGGGATTCACAGTCTAAAGAGATTTGATGAATAATAAGGCATGAGGAATTCTGGGGAGGGAAATGGATGGAGGAAAGGTAGAGAGACCAGGAGTACTTAGCTTTGGGGTGGGACAATCTGGTTTAGAACAAAGGAGTTTGAGTTGGGCCCCAGGGAGAACAAGACCCATAGGTATTATGGGCCAAGGGGTATGCACATGGGCTTTTTGAGGGTGAAGGGATTGTAAAGGTCACCAGGTTTCCAAGAGAAAAGGCCAGGGACAATAGACCTCAGTGGCAGGTGGTGGTCTTCCAGTATGGCCTCATTCCACCTTTGTCATGGGATGACACCTTTGTCGTGGGACGTCACTGATGCGGAGGAGCTGACCTTGGGCTTCGGACGTGTGCTCTGACATACGCCATCCATGACCTCTGGTGAAGTTATCACCAGAAGCTTTGGCATCTGCACCTATGAAGTGAGAGCAGAGCTGACGACTTCATAGGTTCCGAAATTAAATAGAGCAAGTTTGTAAAGCTCAGAACACAACGCCGACCTCACTCAGCAAAAGCCACTGATAGCTGTTAAGTTTCTTCACTGGGAGGAAACATTTTTAAGGTTAGATACCTTTTTTCCAGTGATTTTAAATGAAAAAGAAAATCAAATGTAATGAAATATCGAAGAGATTTTACAGTGAACACTCATCTACCCTCCATCCACACTCTGCCATTGCTTCTGCTGTTTTTGCTTTATGGTGAATCTATCCACCCACCCACTCCCTTACCCGTCCCTTCACCTATCATCTTTCTATAAATTTAAGAAACCTCACATATTCCAGAAATTTGACCCTGCGCTCTTTTGCCACACATATCATTACCATGATTCCACTGCTTATGTGCAGCTTTTCCCTCTTTTCACGGGTGACCTATATCACAAGTCCTAAGCGTTCTGGCATTGAGTTTTGACAAAGTCACACACCTGGGTGACAGAAATGATCAAAGAATGGGATATGCATGAACACATGTGCCAAATGAACCCATTCCTCTGTGCAACCACTAAAACAGGGTGAAAAAAGGCATACACCTGTGTGACATAAACTCTGTCAGCATACATACAGAATATAATCATTCCAGAAAGTTCTCTCAAGTGCTCTCAGTCCATTCTTGTACCTGCCCCTGGAGGTTACAATTAGCTCTGATTGTTTTAGAATCTCATCTAAATCATGCAGTGCATGTATATATATATATCAGTAAGAACCTCAGAAGCATTAGGTCCATACCCAAGAGTATTTTACACACACACACACACACACACACACACACACACACACACACGTGTGTGTGTGGCTGATTCTCTCAGTCTAATGTTTCCAGGATTCATATAATCTTAAAAATCATAGCATGTCTTAGCTCAGGGTATTGTAATAAAATGCAACAGTAGGCTGGGAACCTTAAAAAGAAGTCTCTTTTCTCACAGTTCTGGAGCTAGAATGGTTGTTCGGTGTGGGGTCTCCCACTGGATGGCAGACAACCACATTCTCTGTGTGCTCACATGTGGAGGTAGGGGTAAGGGAGAAAGAAATGAGCTTTCTGCTGTCTCTCCTTATAGGCAAGAAATTCTACCATGAGGAACCCACTGTAGGGAATTCATTAACCCTAATGTCTCCATAGGTCCCACCTCCAAGCGCCACCAGTGTGGGGGTGAGGCTTCCCATATGGGTGTGTGTATGTGTGTGGGAGGGTGCAGTTCATTCTGCAGCACAGCAGGAAGGCTTCGCCTGTCCATATTCAGACACCTCTGCAAATTCCACTGTCAGATTAACCAAGCCAGCTATCCCGGAGGAAAGATGTCAATAAAAGAGGAACACTGTCATAATAGCCAATAGCTTATCATAAACTGGGGCATCAATTCACACGTTACAGATGGCCTGGATTTTGAAAAATATGAATGTCTATTCTCTTTGACAGAATAAAAGCTACCCTAGTGGCACTCTCATGGCATAATAAAGATTCAAGGTGCCCTCATCATTTTTAATGTTCAGGTAGGACAGGCAGGGCATTGGATTTTGATCAGGCACATAAACCAGTAGGCATTACTTAACAAAGGTTCAGAGCAGAAGTCTACCTTGCTTGTTCACTGCTATATTCTTGACCTGGGAAAGGGCCTGGTATGTAACAGGTATTCGATAAATATTTGCAGAACTAACTGAGCATCACAATGATGCAGCACAGGCTTATCCTTTAGGTAAGTGCATCCTCCATTTCTGGCATCTCTCTTTTGGGTCTGCAGCCTCCTCTGACCAGGCAGCATGTTGCTCCCTCACATCCTACAGTCTCCTCACCCCGCCCCAGCTCTGCCTGCTGGGAGAGACTTGCAGAGGCACAATAGAGAAGGTCAGGGAAGTTGAGATCATCACGTGGGATTGTGCACCACCCGGCCCCCTTCTGGCTTGAAACAACAGAAACTGGCCTAGGCAATGAAGGGAAGTTGCTGGCTCATACAGTGGAGCGGTGGAGCGGCCAAGCCCTGACTAGCCTCTTTTGTCTCTTTTTCTTGCTCTCTTTTCTCTAGGTTTCTACTCTAGTTTCCTGTGATGGCTTCATTCCCAGGCAGGTTCTGTCCTAGATGGAGTCCAGCTCCAAACAAGCTAACTCCTCTGGAAAGAACACTCCTCCTCCCGGAGGCCTGGGCCTGTGCTCCACGGTCTGATCTGTTCTTTTTTTTTTTTTTTTTAATAAAAGTACAAAAACATATTGACAAACAGACACCAATTAGCATAAAAAATAGTACAATCACAACTAATCTATAGACAAGGTGATATGGTCTCAACAGTGGTTATTGCTTTATCCATTGATATCTTCGAAGTGTAAATATATGAACCCGTATACAGACATGCAAATTTAGTCAATTAATCCTCTCAACAACAGAAAAAACACAAAAACCAAAAATCCAAAGACAAAAAACAAAACAGGCAAACAACAACAACAGCAACAACAACAACAACAAAAAAACACCAATAGTTGCTGCTTTACATATTGATTTCTTCAAAGTGTGTGTTCAGGATAACACATACAGATATACAAGATTGATCAAATAACCCGTCATCGATTATTGCTTAGCATTAAGTGATATAATACAATAGTAGAACCATGTTAGCCCTCCTGCATATATGTATATTCATATATACATACATACATTTTTGTCTTTTTCTTTTCTCCTTTCCTTCGTCCCATCTGTTCTTTGTTTTTGAACAGATTTCCTTCATGTC
>PVLD010010760.1:0-69074 GCA_004027595.1 Dinomys branickii | reverse complement strand
CATCCATCCATCCATCCATCCATCCATCCATCCATCCAACCAACCATCCATCCATCCAGCCAGCCAGCCAGCCAGCCATTCATACATCTATCCAATCATCCACATAGAACTTCAATATGTCCTTTACTTAATATGAAGAATACAGAGAAGAAAAGATCTCAGTCTACTGTAGAAGTCAACCATGCAGACAAATAATGATCGCATGTAAGGTAAGGTCAGTAACAAAGGTACACACCTCATGGATGAATGTATAAGGCTGAGGAAGGAACAGACACACTGGCTGACAATACAGTTTCTGGCAAAAAAGTTATGCTAAGCTGAGTATTAGAAGGTAAATATGAATTTACCAGGAAGGCAAAAATCAACATATATCGATCAAAAACAAGAATAAGAAATCATGGTTCCAAAGCCCTCTGAAAACAACACTGAATATACAGAAAACAGAAAGGAAAAGAAAGAAAGGGAGGGAAAGTGAGCGGGAGTGAGGTGTCTAGGGGTACAGAAACTGGTAGTGCAGAAACGTGGAATGTAGGGGCGGCCTGAGGCAAATTTGTGATGAAATGATGAGGCACCCTGACCGTTTTGAGGAGAGAGTGAATGGCTGAAATTTTTGCCTTTAGAAGGGTCTCCGTGGTAACAGTGCAGAGGATAAAAGAAAAGAATCGACTGGAAGTACAGTGTTTTGTACAAGATTTTCTAACCTGTTTGTGGAATATTTTGTATCCTATTCAAGCCCATATTGATACCAAGTTCTTTAATGTGTGAGATTTAAATTTAACAGTTCTAGACAGTAATCACAGACTTTCTGGGTTATGGTCTTCATTATAGACCAAGTTCACTCTTATGACACAGTTGTTCACTGACTTTTTAATTTAAATCTTTTGTTATTATTTTATCATTTTAAATAGATTTTTTTTCTTTGAGATATCCACATACCATTTTATCCGTTCATTTAAAGAATAACATGCACTTCAGTGACTTTTAATTTTAAGGTTTTCACCACTCCCCCAAGTCTATACCCTGCCTATGGCAAAGCTACATTCCATCTCCAAACACTGGCCTATTCTTGATAATTTACATGCAGTGTGTGGCCTGTTTGGACTTGCTTCTTTCCTTTAATGTTTTCAAGATTCACTCATTTCATAGCATGCGTTGGTACTTCATTCCCTTCCACTGCCAAGTAACACCCTATTATATAAATATAAGATCTGATTGAAATAATGATGAATATTTAAATTTTAAAATTTGTTGCACTAAAAGATACATTGCCATTAATCCCCCTGGCTAAATGCTCCCTCTTATTTTGAAAACATCTATCCTTTTGTCTTTTGGCACTTTATCGAGCAGTTCTAGATGTCCCTCTCATGAGTGTCTTCAGTTGCACTGTCATGGGTGCCTTAGTGTCCTGATTTGATTAAAACCACTTACCTTTCAGAGCTAGAAGTCTTGCGCGAACAGGGTCGATGAGGACCCCATCCTTCTTACGAATGGTCCTTGACAACACCTTTCACCACATTTTTTTAATCATACTTCTTAAAGACGTTCATGAAAGAGAACTTCCAGAACTTTCTCAGAAAATGGCAAGCATGGCTCAAGTGTGTCAGAAGCAAAGCGAGTACTTTCAGGGAGATTAAAGGCAATAAGTCTTTTACTGTAATACATTTTTAAAATTTAAAACATTCACCATATTTTAACCACCCCTTTCATACAACATTCATTTATCCACTCATTACTTGATGAGCATTTGGACAGTTTCCACTTTTGGGTTAATGTGAATAATGTTTCCACAAACATTCATTTACAAGGTTTGTGTGGACAGTATGTTCATTTCTCTTGGATATACACTTATATTCTCTCACAGTTACTGGGCGATATGGTACCTTTGTGTTTACCATTCTGAGGAACTAACAAACTATGTTCTTTATCAGCTACATCACTTACCGTTTCCACTAGAAATGTATGAGAATACCAGTTTCTCCTTATCCCCACAATACTCAGTATTACTTGCATTTTGAGCATAGCCATCATAGATGGAGGGAAGTAATATCTTGTTTTGGTTTTTGTTTTGCATCTTCCAAATAGCTAATAACATTTAATATTTTTTTTCTTTGTCTTATTGGCATTATATATTATCCTCGTAGGCATGTCTTAGAGCTCTTCCCATTTTAAAAATATGACTTATTTTCATTATTCAATTGTGAAGAGTATCATGTATATTCTACATACAAATCTTTTATCAGATATCCGACTTGTAAGTTTTTTTCACTCATGGGTTTCTTTCTTGCTTTGAAGCATCAAAAGTTTTAGTTTACATGCAATCCACTTGATAATTTTTTTTCCCTATCTATGCTTTTAATTTCATATCCAAACAGCCATGCCTAAGCTAAGGTCATGAAGATTTAGTTTTGCACTTTTTAAAAAGAGCTTTATAGTTTTGCTTCTTACATTAAGATCTCTACTTCCTTTGGAGTTAAAAATGCTTTGCATGTATGTATGTAATGAAGGGCTCTTAAGTGTTTTTGTTTGATTTGAATATGATTATCTAGTTGTCCCAGAAAAATTTGTTGAAAAAAATTATTCTTATTTTACTGAATGATCTTGGCATCCTTATCAAAAGGCAGCTGAACATAAATGCGAGGGTTTGTATCTAAATGCTCAGTTCTATTAAACTGATCTATGCAAAAGAACAACAAAAACAAAATCCCTAGCTAATGTGGTATTTAACGCTGAAGGACTGACTGGTTTCATCTATAGTTAGGAACAAAAAAGGATTTCAGGTCTCACCACTTCTACGCAATATTGGACAACATACTGAAGTCCTGTCCAAGGCAATTAGGCATAAAAAAGTGTGTGGCATTCAGATTGGTATTTAAACCCTGAGCGTGCTCTATGCCAATACTACACTCTGAGGACCTTAGCTGCATAGTATGTTTTTAAGCAGAGAAATCTGAGCCCAGCATTGTTATTCTTTCTGCAGACCATTTTGGCTTCTTTGCATTTCCGTATGCACTTAAGGATCAGCCCATCAACTTCACTAAAAAGCTTGAGTAAGCATTTAAGATTATATTTAACCTATAAATTAATCTATAAAATATTGCCGTCTTCACAATATTTTGTCCCCCAATCCATGAACACAAATATCTATCCATTTATTTGGGTCTTCTTTAACCTAATTTTAAAATGTTTTGTAGTTTTAGTGTATAGTCTTAAAATTCTTTTTAAAATGTATTCCCAAGGGTTTTTTAAAGTATTAATTTTTTTGCATATTCCCTATGATTTTCCTTTTTAAAAAATTATTTTTAGTGCAAATTTGTTTTTGAACGCATTTGCTAGGCAGGTGCTTGTGCTGCTGAGGTATGATTTTCTACATAAGGAAAGATCATATTATGAGAGAAGAGAGATAGTTCTATTTCCTCTTTACCAATCTGAGTGCCTTTCACTTCCTTGCCTAATTAATTGCCTTAAGTAGCATCTCCAGTAAAACACTGAGAAGCGGTGGTGAGCATATAGCCTTGTAACTGTTCCTGACTTTTGAGGACTATTCAGTTTTTCTGCACTGAAAGTCATCCTGGCTGTGGATTTTTTTATCATCAAGAAATGTTGATACCAAAAAAAAAAGGAAAAAGAGATGTTGAATTTGTTAAATCATCTTTCTGTATCAGTTGAAATTCATTCCCACTGATTGTGTTGCATTAATTTATGTCCAGATTTTAAAACGCTTTGCATTTCTGAATATCTGAAATGACAGTGGTACAAAACCCTTTCTTCATATTACTGAATTTAATTTACTAGCTGTTTTCTAATGGACTTCAGCATCTAATTTAAGAGAGATATAGATCTGTACTTCCCCTTTCTTGTGATATCTTTATCCGATTTTGGTATCAAGATAATACTGGCTTTAAAACAAAATGACAGGAATTAACAGTGGTTGTCATATTACATTTTGTTTTCTTCAACAAAGTTGCTCCGTTACCAGATGTAAGAATGCAAGATTGATCAAACCATTAAAGAGAATAACAAATAAAAATAAAACCATTAGGAACAATACAGTTTCCCTAGACAAGATGGAGGAATTCACCATTGGGTGTTATGTTGCATACTGTCTTCAAAGGAGTTGTTCAAATCACCAGATATGAGCATTTTGTTCTGAAACCCCGTATCATTTTTGTTGTTTTTTCTTTGTTTTGTTTTTGTCTATGTTGTTGGTATTTTGCCACTGTTCTGTTTTTATTATTCTCTTTAAATAAAAAAAAACTTTAAAAAAAGATAATGTTGACATCATTGAATGAATTGAGAAAAGTTAAGTTCCATTTTTAGGCAAAAGTTTGAGAACTGGAATTAATTGTTCTTTAAAGGAATAAGGTCATTAGGCAATGAGGCCATCCAGAAGTTGATTTGGGGGAGATTAATAATATTATTATTATTCCTGTTAATAATTCAGTCTCAATTTTTATGACTATTCAGACTTTCTATTTCATTTGAGTCACTTTCAGTTGCTTATGTATTTCTCTAACCTGGTTCATTTCATCTAATATTGAATTTATCAGCACACTGTTGTTTTTGGTATTCTTTCAGAAATTTTTTTCTTTAAGGTTACTGTCAGTGTCTCATCTCTCCTGATTTCAATAATTTGAGTCTTTTTGTCAAAACAATTTTTTTCATTATTTTGTTTATCGTTTTGGACCACCAATATTATGATTTACATCTAGGTGTCCACCCCACCCCCTCAAGCCTCAAGAGTTCATAGGCAGAGCTTTTGAAAGGTGATTGAATCTTTGGGTGATATAGCTGTGATGTTAGGAGGCAGGGCCTGGTGGGCAGAGGTGGGTCATCGGGGGCAAATCTGGTAGGGTATGATTCTCTCCCTGGTTCCTCACTTGGCTTTCATGGCATGAATAGCTTCCCTTCATCATGCTCTTCCGCCATGCTCTTTTTTCTTAGGACCCCACCAACCACAGGTGAGCCAAAAATATCACTCCTCTTTTAAGTTGTGTGTTGGGTATTTTGTTTCAGAGATAAGGAAAGTGACTAAGAGAACCAGTTTTCAGATTTTTATCTTCTCTGTCATTTTTATCTATTCCATTGGTTTCTTCTCTAGTTGTTATTGTTTACTCATTATGCTTGCTTTGAATTTAATTTTATCAATGTCTCATGAGAATATATCACTGTTCAAGGCTGACTTGTTCGTGAAATGTAGACATTTGCAACCATGAATTTCCCTCCAACCTCTCTTGTAGCTGCGCCCCTATGTTGCATCTCCATTCTCATTCACCCTAAAATACTTTCTAATTTTACTTCTGATTTCTTCTTGGCTTACAGATTATTCATAGTACATGGCTTAATTTCCATGTACTTGTGAATATCCTAACATTTTTGTTATAGATTTTTAATTTCTATCCACTATGATTGAGGAAATAATTTCTCTAATTTATTGAAGTTTGTTTTACAGGTCAGAACACGGCTTATCTCAGAGCATATTACATGTGCTTCCATGAACACATACCTGTTGTCGTGGGGTGGAATATGCAGATACACAGATACAGAGATGTCTGCTCTATTCTGTTCCTACTGCTATTCAATTTTTTTATTTCCTTATTAATATTCTACCTAGACAGTCTATGCATTATTGACAGGAGTATATTGAAGTTTGCTGCTGTTGGGTTGTCTGCTTTCTTTTCAGTTGTGTTTATTTTCTTTCACCTACTTTGGGGCTTTTTGTTGGGTGCACATATGGGTATCATGGTTAGGACTTTCTGAGATGTTGACAAATTTCATTTTATAAAATGTACTTTCAATATCCAATAATATTTGTTTTCATTTTAACATCCATTATGTCTAATATTAGTAAAGTATCTAGCTTTCTTATGGTTGCTGTTTATATATCTTTTAAAATTATTTTATTTGCAATTTATTTGTACCTTGACTCTAAAGTGTTTCTCCTATAGACAGCAATATTTGGAAGACGTTTTCTCATGTAGCATGACAGTCTCTTCACATTTAATGTTTTCATTGATAGAGCTAGACTTATGTCTACTGTTTTTGTTTTCTACTAGTCCCATGTCTTTTTCATTTCTTCTAATCCCTCTACTGCTCTCATTTGCATTATGTGAATATTTTCTACAGTAGTATTTTAATTACTCTAATTAGTTTTTCAATATTTTAAAATTTATTTTCTTGTTGCTTTACAGTTTACCATTTATATCTTATTAGAATCTACCTCCAATTTATACAAACTTAATTATAGTGAGATATGAAAACATTGCTCTTACAGAGCTCTAATTTCTCACCCAATTTTTGTGCTATTATTTGTTGTACATATTACATCTTTATGTGTCACTAACTCAGTGATACATTGTTGTAACTATTACTTCATAAGTTTGCTATTAAATTACCTGGGAAAAAAAGGAAATTATATATTTATTGAGTTTGCTATGTTAAACTAATAGTATTTGCCATTTTTGGTTCTCTATATATATTCCATGGTCCACATTACCATCTGATGTCACTTTCTTGGCCCAATACAGCTTTCCTTTCACCTTCTTTTATGTTATGATTAGCAAATATCTTACACGGCTATAGGTTTTTGTCCAGCTATATGCATTTTACATACTTGCATTCTAAATAAGAGATGAAATAAAAATCTGCTTTTATACTCATAACTAAAATTATTTTATTCATTTAGCAAATTAACACCTCAAATTCATGCAGGGCAGTTTTTAGGCCCAACTCAGGTTTATTCTGACTGTTTATTCTACTACTTTATTTTAATTAATTAATTTATTATGCTTCTTTCTTTTCTCTCTCACTTTTTGTCTGGTGAGCTGCCTGGACTATGGTTCAGCTTGTTGATCTTAATTAAGTGTAGTTACTTTGAAAGTAACCTGAGGCTTGAACATCTACAGCTCTCTTTCAATAAAGTCACTTCCTTTGGGAAGAGCTTGAAAACTCTCTCTTTTTTTTTACGAGTTGCTTCTACCCCAGGGTAAATTACTTTGCCATTACTCCGGAGGAGAGAGTGCTTTGTCCCTGGCGTCTTCGGTTCATCTTTCTGGGAGTAGAGCTGCTGCACTGTGAGTCAGGATGAGTGCAGTTCAGACCCCAGTGCTGACCTGTGGTGCTTAGGGTAGCACCTCCCGGGTGGGACCTGGACGGAAAAAGGCGGCACTTGGCCAGTTCACCACACGCACCAGGAGTCTGTTCTCTTCAAGTTCGGAGTTTACAGGATTGAAGTACGCTGGCTGCACCTCCTGGTGAAACACGGAAACATCTGATTGCGAACCGAGGAGCAAGGGAGGCCTGTCTTCTGGCCACACTCACTTCTGCTTAGCCGCACTTACCTGCCAGGAGAGGAGCCAGTGGCTCAGATGCCCCAGACTCTCACTGTTCTAAGAGTTCTAATACAATTTCTTTTTCAGTTTTCCCTTTTATTAGTATAGTAAAAGGCTCATTTGCTGGATGCCCTTGGTACAGTTCCCAGAAACTATAAATGATTATTTTGCATAGTTTTGCCAGCTTGGCTCATTTTGCTGGGGTTTTGAATTCCTCTCTCAACCATCCCAAAAGTTCTTTCCTCAGTGTCCTTTTCAACATTTATTTTATAACTAGGCACAGATACAGCTTAAGCCTTCACTGGATGAAGACAAATTCAACCCTTGGTAAAGGGGCCTAGCTTTCAAGTGGTAGTTGTGGAAAGCTCTAAATCAGTAATAATGAATGGTCTCTTTTAATCTCTTTTCAAATGGGGTAAGTGCATCAGAATTCGCACACAGGAATGACTACACTGGAATCCCAGTTCAACTGAGTCTCATCTCAAAGGCCTAAACCATATAGTACTAGTAGTCATTGAGGGAGTAATTTCTTCCTCCCTGATAAGTAGGGAATCCCCAAAGATTATAGAGGAGAAAAACTGAGTATGGGGTTAGGAGCAAGTATAAAAAATTATTCAACAGAATTGGTCCGAATCTTCTAGCAACTATCTTGTGACTGGGGTCTGCCTTATTCAAATTCTGCTTGACATAGGAAGGTATTACCAGCCTCTTTCCCATGTTTTCATATCAGCTACGTTGCAAGGCCTTTAATGTTTCATTTACGTTTAACAATCACCCTATCCCATTTACAAATTATTTACAAATCACTCAATGCTGACATGCTAGTAGTACAGCCAAGTAATTCTTGACAACACAAATCTCTGGTTTTATTTTTCTAAAGATTTTAATTGGTAAAGTATTTTATTAATGCCTTTTCAGCATTTGTTGAGTTTTTATGTGATTTTTTTCCTTCTATCATATATAAATACTATGAGTAATATTAATAAATTTACCAGGGTTGAATAATTGAATTTCTGAAAAAGCATGATAATTGTCTGTGAGTTAATTTTCATTTTGTATACCATTGAATTTCACTTACTAGGATTTTTCACCTAAATCTCTAAGTTACTTTGCTGTAGTTTGATGTCAGCATCGTTAAATTTTTGTTATTAAGAGAGTTGTGCAAGGGAATCGGCACTCAGCAATAGTGAAATGAAGCAGGGTTAATTGGGAAGAAATCACAAGAAGAGAAATAGTAGAACACATAAAGCCTTATGATTTCTCATTCTGTCAGTTTATGCCAGAGGGCAGGCCCTATAGCTACCAGTGCTATGGGAACCGTCCTGTGCCATCGTGTTGACCACAGCTGCAGATACACAGGGGCTACGACCTCACCTGGGAGCTCACTGGTATGCAAAGTGGCCTTGTTAGAAGAGTGATATCTTCAGTGTCACAGTGTCACATCTTCAGTGTCCTTTATTATTAATAGAGGAGTAAAAATATTTCTTATAATGCCATAATTAAATATCTTACTCTATTTCAGGTTTTTAAATTCTCTCTCTCTCTCTCTCTCTCTCTCTCTCTCTCTCTCTCTCTCTCTCTCTCTCCCTCTATCTCTTTCTCTCTTGTACTTGGGCTGAAGCCAGGGCCTTTATATCGAGCTAAACCCTATCCCCTCCTTAATTTTTATTTTGAGACAGGGTCTCACTACATCTGAAGTTACCTGGCTGAGCTAGGTTCTGCAATCCTTCTCTCTTAGCCTCCCCAAGTGGTGGGAATTTAGATGCATGCCACTATGGGTGGCTTAATTTTGGCTTTGAAAAACACCTTTGGTTTGAGTTGCTCACTACTATCCTATTTTAATTAATTAGTTGGTTAAATAGTACCCTTTGTTATGTAGTGTTGAAAAAAAAATCCAGATAATAAAATATGTAAGCATAAAAAGTAAAATGTTATCATTTTGTTTGTTTTGCAGTTTTTCTTTTCTTTTCTTTTCTTTTTTTTTTGAAACAGGGGCTCCTTATGTGTCCAGGCTGGTCTTGAACTCATTATGTAGCCCAGGCTGGCCTTGAATTTGCAGTGATCCTCCTGCCTCAGTCTTCTGAGTGCTGGGATTACAGGTGTGTGCAACCACGCCAGGCCAAAATGTTAGAATTGTGCAATGGAGGCCTTTCTAAGTGTCCCACAAAATGCAGAGGCCACTAAAAAGTGATAAATTAGACTGTATTAAAATGAACAAGACTATATTAAAAAAATTTCTCAACAAATTGTTTCCCCCACAATGAAGAAATACTTGTAACTGACTTAAATAGGTACTAATTTTTCTAATACACATTGAAAAAAATTTTGAAGTCCACTGGAACAAAATGGGCAAAAGACAAGAGAGGAATTCAAAGAAGGAAATACAAATCACTGTCATTTATTTTTTAAAATTAAGTTTATTGGTACAATTCAGACATGCATAAGGATCACATTCATCACAGGTAACTTGTACTGCACATGATAGATCTTGGTTCTTTTTCTCCCATTCCTCTCCCCTCTCTTCAACCCCACTTTCCCTCCTTATTTACAAAGCTTTGTTTCCATTTTATCCTTTTCTCTCATTTTTTGCTTTTTCCTTCCATTCTACCACCCTCTGTGGTTTCCTGTTATGGTTCGTGTCTGAATGGCCCCTCAAAGCCACATGCAGTCATGGGTGGGCTTTTAGAGTTTATGATTGATCCATGATCCAGTGCTGGGATTATGGGTGTGAGTGCTACATGCACCCTGGGGTGGGGCAGGTAGTTTGCATAAGGGAGTGAAAGAGACTGCTTGCTGCCACTCCTTCCTTCTGCTTTGGTTGCTTTTGCTGTGTTCCATTGCCATGAACTGTTGCCCTCTGCCTTGGAGCCAGCCAAGTATGGACTGAAACCTTCACAAACTATACGCTAAATAAACTTTTCTTTCCTTAATTTTGGGCATCAGGTATTTCATCTCAGCAATGAGAGAAAAGTGATCGAGACAGTTCTTTCCTTTTAAAAAATGTGAAATTTCCTATTTCACAATATCTCTCATACATTTGGGGGGCTGGGGATATAACTCAGTGGCACACGCGCCTGCCTGGGAAGTGCTAGATCGTGAGTTCAATCCCCAGTACCAAAAAAAAAAAAAAAAAAAAAAAAAGAACACATAATTTAATTGGGCTGGGGATATAGCTAAGTGGCAAAAGTGCCTGCCTGGCAAGTGCAAGGTCCTGAGTTAAATTCCCAGTACCAAAAAAAAAAAAAAGAGACAATATCATATATTTTGGTTCTTATTTACACTTTCAGTTTCTCACACCAGACAGACAATGTGATATTTACACATAAATGTATGATTTATTTAAATAAAGAATATGGTCTCAAGATGTATCCATTTAGCTATAAATGTCTCATTTATCTTTCTTTATGCCTGAGTAGTATTCCACTATATAAAAAAAACATATTTTTTTATCCATTCATTGATGGATGAACATTTGGGTTGTTAAAAAGATTTAGCTATTACAAACTGCATTGCTATAAACATGGATGCACATGAATCACTGTTGTATGATGCTTTTAACTCTTTTAGGAAGACACCAAGAAGGTGAATAGCCGGGTCAAATGGAACCTCTAGGCTTAGTTTTTTGAGGACCTGTCATACTGATTTCCAAAGTGGTTGTACCAGTGTACACTTCCACAAATAGTGGAGAAGGGTTTCTTTTTCTGTACAGCCCCACCAGCATTTGTTATTGATTAGTTTCTTGTAAATAGTCATTTTTTTTAGATGAAATCTCAACATTGTTTTAATTTGCATCTCTTAAATGATCAGTGATGCTGAAAAGTTTTTCATGTAGATATTTGCCAACAAATGACTTTTAAACATATCAAAAGACTGTCAAACTTATTTATAAGAAAAATAAAAATTAGAGTCATGTAAAGATTAGATTTTCACATGAAAAGTGGCAAAGATTTAAATAGTAATGTGGTCCCAAAATTACTGATGGGAATATGCATTTTATAATCAATCATCAATCACCTCTCAACAGTACTTTGGCCACAGCTGTCAAAGTTACAAAAAGCCATATCATGTCCTTTAATGAAGAATTTCACTTGTAAGGGCTTGTCCTATAGATACACTAGCATATGTGAAAGGGGACATCTTTACTTACCCCTTGCTCCATTGCTTGTGATAGCAAAAGACTGAAAATTTCCAAATAGAGAAATTGATTAAATTCTGGTACATCTGTTTGTAGTCTGTAGACTGCATCAATAATCTCATTTCTTCGGATTTTCCTTAATACAAGAATTTCACCCTGTCACTTCATAGTGTTCTTCCACTTTTAGTGTGATATAATTCCCTACTTCTTGGCTTTAGCATGTGATTTGCGTTGGTTTATAGCACACTGACAGATGCGATGCAAGTGGGATCTTAAAAAAGACTTAACATGGATTGCCTTTGCTTGCTCTTGTGCTTCAACTGTTGCCATGAGAATAACATGCTTCAGCTTTTCCACTGTTGTGGAAGAAGGGAAGGGCCCCACGCAGAGGAACTATCTCCAACCAAGGTGCCCCAATCAAACCTAGGTTAGAATACAGTCTACCAGTTAATTTATAGAAGTATGAGTAAGTCCAGATTAGTAGTTTCCGAACAAGTCCAACCTAGATCATCCAATCCTCAGCCAAATGCCAGGTGCATAAGCTATACTCTCAGTTACTGATGTTTTAAGATCTTGAATTTTGAGGTGCTTTGATAACAGGCAACACATTGCCCAATGGATACCATTTGCCTTTAAAGGAGTTCTTCATTATATTAATAAGGAATAATTTATGAGAGTTACTGTTAAAGTTAGCAAAGTACAGAACAATGTGTAGTTTTCAACTATTTGTACAAGTGAACTTGCATACATGTACATAGGAGTAATTGGAAAATATACACAAAAACCTGATCAAAGTTGGTTGTCTGTGGCTGACAGACAAGTGAGGAGAGAAACTCTCTGGCATATACCCTCTGTCAGTTTTATTTAGTTGGGTTTTAATAGACAGTCTCACTCTATTACTCAGGTTTGTCTCCCAACTCTTAGCTCAAGCAATCCCCCTGTCTCAGCTTTCCGAGTAGCTGGGACAATAGGCACGTCACTGCAATGGTTTCCTCTTCTGCCATTTTTACATTTTTGACTTTTTAAATGTATTATATATTTTCGTTTTGTACCAGGGATTGAACTCTGGAACTTGCACTTACCAGGCAGGCACTATGCCACTGAGCTATCTTCCCAGCTAAATGTATTATATATTTTCTTACAAAATTAAAATACTTTTAAAAACTCTTGCTATGGATAGTGTGACAAACTATTCTGGCATCTATTAGGGCAGGAGAAAAGCTGAATTAGTTAGATTTTTTTCCTTTCACAAGAACCATTTTAGGGAGCAGGGAGTGGTGATTGTGAAATTCTTCACATTTTCCTGAAAACATGAGCTTCAACAGTTTTTGTCTGGATATAACTTTATTATCATTTCTTGATAGCTACAAAATATATGTAAAGAGCTCTTAAAATTTACTCATAAGAAACTAAACAGCTCAATTAAAAAGCAGGCAAATAAAGGAAGCAGAGATTTTATGAAGATTTCAGAAAGATACAGCACTAGCAGAAAAGCACAGTATAAAGTAATAGGAATCACTGGTCGGCTAGAAGCAAGACAAAATATAGTGACATACCTTGTAGAATACCTGAAATTTAAAGAGTCTGACCATATCAAGCATTGGAATGATGCAAAACAACTGCAACTGTTTCCCTACCAGCTCTAACGCAAAATGGTGCAACCACTTTGGATGCTAGTCTGGAAATTTCTGAACAAACCAAAACTAACTACCAAAAGACCCAACCACTCTACCTCTTGGTATTTATTAAAAATAAACAAAACTTATGCTCATACAAAGACTAAACTGTGTTTCTCACAGCCTGACAGCCCCAAATGTAAGTACTACAATGTCCACCAACAGGCAAAGGACCAACAAAATGTCCTATACCAATACTATGACATACTACTCAGCAAAGGAAGTAAATATATAAATTAAAGGGATGAATCATTAATGTTTGCAACAGCATGCATTAATCTCCAATGAAACATGTTGAATGAAAAAGCCAGATTAAAATGCACACAATGTCTGCATAGTGTATTTGTGGGAAATGCTAAAACATTCAAACTCATTTGTAGTGACAGAAGTCAAATTAATGGCTGCACAAGGATAGGAGAGGGAAAGAGTGACATGTGAATGGATGGATTATACACAGGCACAAGGAAATGTTGAGAGTGATGAATAGTTTCTTTTGTTATTAGTATTCTTTCAAGGGTATTTACATAAGTCAAAATTTACCAAATTATACTTTAATTATGTGCAAAAGACAGTGAAAAAGAAACCAAGTTTAGAATTTGTAAGGTTGATTAATAGGTGCACAGATTTTTTTTATCATATTCTCTATTATATGTTTGCTACAGTGAATAACAAAGTGCTTTCATTCAATTTACAAAAATAAAACTAGATTTGGGATCAATTAATTCAATAAACTAGTGGAAATGCTAAGTTCCATGAAAAGTTGGGCCTCGTCTACCTTAGTCACACCATCACATCCTCAGTTCTCAGAAGTGTCTAGAAGCCCTCAGCACATATTCTTGAAGATATTTATTTAATAAATAATGAATACACTCAGTTTATCCATAGCTACTGTGAGGTTTTGCTTGTGTTTTTTGTTTTTGTTTTGCAGTGCTAGGGATCAAAGCCAAGATCTCAAATATGCCTGGCAAGCATTTCTACCCCCGAGCCATAGTCCTACCTCTATTCCTCTCTTCCTATTTTAAAAATGCTTCCAGTTTCTTATCATGAAGCCTGGAAGTTAGGGAACAATACTAGCATAACTGTCCATAATATAGAGATGGTTGTAGACATGATCAGACACCCTTAAGCACCAAGTATTCTATGGATATGGCAGCCTTCTACTCGCCGTCAAAGCCCTATTTATTGTTTAGAGGTGCAGCCCTGCCTCATTACTGAACTGATTGGTCAGTGACTGTTCCCTACTGGTCTTAAGCTATTTTGAGTATCACCACTTTGTGAATGTCACCACCTATGTCACAGATCAAAGTACTTCCTGATGTCATACTTTCTTCCAACAGGCTTTTATTCAAGTTCAGTGTAGACACCCTTGGACACATGCGCTGCCCTGAACTTTATTTTAGCATTGCTACCCTGTTCAGCCATGTGATTCTGACACTAGCTGCATCCCTCATCAGAAACCCTCAGACCCCTTTTATTGTCACTGCCAAGATAATAGGACAACATCCTATTCCAAAATATTTTGGTCCTCTCTTCCTTGGCTTCTGCATGGTGGAATCTAAATCTGCTAAGTACTAACTACTGGATTTGAACATTTCAAACAGTGCTAGTAGCCAACTTATTGATCTAGGTACAGCACTTCAGCTGGATGGGAAAGACTTACAGAGTGGACTATAGAAGCTGGGATCCTGTATCTAAGATGTGGCCTAAGTCTATGTGCTGAACTCCTGGAGCCTTGGATACATAAACAATTGCCTGTCAGTGTGCCAGGCAAAGAAGTTTTTAAAGGGAAATTGTTAGCTTTGGAAGAGTGTTTGTGTGGAAGGCAAAATAAGCAGAGTACTACAGAAAAGAAAGCACATTAATAAACATGTATTGAACAGTATTAAATTTAAATGAAATTAACTAAATTTCAATGGTAGCTACAATTGCAACTGTTCTAATTTCTTGGCTTCCCTTCATTTTTGGTTTAGAAACCATCTTGGGCAGGAATTAGAGAAATGAAAATTCTTTAATGTCATCTTCAAAGTTGGATTAATTTACACTAAAAATGGATATGAGGTGGCACTGCTGGTTTAAATATATACCACAACCTCTTTTTAAGAGGCAATAATAACAAACAATAGCTTCTTCCTCAAACAGATAAGTTCACTGTTCTATCCTTTCTTTAGATATTTTTCAGACTCATGAATTATACCTGACTCATCAATCTAGAATTATTTAAATTTTTCTTAGACATCACTTAAGATATAGAATTTATTTGTAATACTGCAATTTTTAGAATTATAAATGTCTGTATTATCACCTCCAAAGCAAATAAGTCACTAAAATGTGTAGTTTCTGACTCTTAAGGACCTATATAGGTTTCAAATTTGTTTTCAAATTTTCTAAAACTATTTTCTTTTTAAAACAAATATTTTATAAATTTCCCTTTATAGTACTATGTAAAATGTGGCCTCAACATAATTCTAAAAATACATACTACATTAATTAGAATATTAAAGGAGAAGTAAATGAGAGGAAGTACTAAGTAATATATGATAAAACAAATAATTGGGCATAATTACAGACCTAAGGAAGTGGCAGTATACTTCCAGCACTTATGAATAATCCAGCATTTAGGACACTCAGCCAATATTCAAATGAATATTGCTGCCAACTTTTAAAGGTATTAGACACTTTTAAATAAAATAGAAACTCAAGAAAGAGGAGAGATCATGGATTAAAATCTTAAAAGTTCTAATTTATCTGTGAAATTCATAGATATGCAAGTGCCATAGGTCGATAAAAGAATCTGATGCATAGCCCGAAAGCAACATTCTTTCTCTCATCATTGTATTGACTATATAAGGAAAATGGGCAAAGTTCAAGTATAAATATTGTGACCCACGTGAATGTTTCCTAAAAACCAATCAAGAGCTGTTACCAAAAAAAAAAAAAGCACAACTAAAAGCGCCAACTACAAAGTGTTAGCGATTTAAACAGAACGAGTTGCATGCCAATTGGGGGCTTTTAGCACAGTTTTGAACAGAACAATGTTCTTCCATAATGAAGAAGGGGGCTGTATTTCTGAAAAATTTAGTGTGTAATAAAACCACACTAAGAATATTTAGGGTTGAAATGTAAAACAGAGTTTCCAGGCTGAAGCTTCAGGGTTTCATCTACAAGAATGCCTAAATCGGTATATGAAAGTCAAGTGGGTTACAGAACAATTCTTCATTGTATGGCACTGCTCCTCTAATTACAAGATGTCTAGAATCCCTGGCCTCTACCCAGAAATGCCAGAATCACTCTTCAGTTATTGCTGGCACCGGGAAAATGCTTCCAGAAATACACAAAATGCCCACTGGGGGCAGAGGGGCCCTGTTGCCAGCCGCTGGTCCCGCTCTGCTCCTGCTGCTTCTACTTCACCTCCACTCTTGATCATCTCTCCTGTGGGCTCCCAACTTTTCTCCCTCCTCTCAGTCTTCTCTGCCTCCAAGTCAATGCACATCTGATCATTTCCCCTACTAATCTCTTCATTGGCTCCTGGGCTTTCTAAGGTGAATCACAGTTTTCAGACTGGAGGTCAGCAATCTGCTTGCACTTGATCTGTAATACCCCAGTCTGTGGATACTGTGTTCCTTTTCATGTACTTTCCACAACTGAAACAAGAATGCTGAGTTTTTGCAGCAACTATTTCGGTTTGTTTTTATTTTTTGAACTGGAAAATTTTTACTAATGAATGTAACTAAGGCATTACCTTCTGATACTGCCCCCCTTCTGTCCTGAGCTTTGCACCATTACATACTGAACTCTGAGTTATCTGAGGGCAGAGATCTTTACCCATAATATCCAATATGCCACATAGGCAGCACACACAGGATACATAGAGTGTGGTCTTCATAAAGCATGTTTTGAATTAATGTTGAGTGAGAATGTTTGCTATTTGGAGAGCTCTGCATATTACTGTACAACTGTTTTCATTTCCCTTTCAATATTTCCTCATACTAGAAGGGTCACCTGTTTTCAGCTACTTTTTCTTTCCAGCCTAGTGTATCCTTTTAGTTGTTTCTTGGTTAATATTTGTTTAGTGTCTGATTAATTTTGAGACATCTTTATTGCATTTTTTACTAGCTTCAACTGTCCCTGTACTGATGAGTGAGATAAATATGTCCTTTTTGACACATTCTTTAGTTTGTAGTTTATGTATTCCTTAGTCTTTAGTTTCATACATATCTACTAATGTATCTCAGAAGAGACCATTTGTTCAAAATGGTGAATTCAAAATCAATTCATGAAGAGTTCTCTTTAATAATGAACAATGTCTAAAAATTATTTTTCCATGTAGAATTTCTTTGTGTCTTGCTTTCATTAGACTCCCACGTTGGTCATTCTGGTTTGAAGTGTTGATTCATGGTTTTGTAACATATGCTTAATGTTTACCAATGCTAGACTCTGTTTCAGGTATTTTTTGGATTTGAATGTTCACCTTTATAAACTCTTTAACTAATTTAAGGCAAGGATCAACATTAGCTAGTGTTTAAAGAATCGTAGTGCATACCCATGCTGGACCTCATAGCTTCTCTTTGCTGGTTACCATGAGGGGTAGCTATAATCAGTTACCCTTTAGAAAATATTATTTTTCCTTGCTTTCCTGGTATTTAGTAGCAATATTTTAATAATTTCCTAATGACTTCTCTTTTTTTCATTAGAAGAAAAATGGTTTCTCTAGAAATAATCTTCTAAATAAATGATAGTGTAGACACATTTCCCTGGAGGCTATAAAGCGACCATTGAAAACAGTGAGTTGGTCAAACTTGTCAGGACATTTGGATCTTCCCTTTGTTTCACTTTGGAATGGAGACTAAATAGTGGAAAACGTGCTCTAAAATCCGGCCCTGCTTTGGAGCATGTAAAAAGCATTACATACAAAATATTTTCAAGCTGTCAGGAGTAAAGAAAGTATGATAATTTAGGGTAATTAAATGCTTAAGACAATCAAAATAGAACTGATCCTAGCAAGCTTTTCTCACTTGAAGGAACTGTCTTTAAAAAGTAGCTTCTGATCTAAGTATCTTTCAAGAAGGTTGTTAAAAACCATAACAATCCACAATGTGGAATATTTTATTTTAGAGAGAAAGTATGCCTATAAGTGTGGACACAGAAATATGTGCTTGTTTTAAAAAAGATAATGAATAATACATAATTATCCCATTCATATAAAAATAGCAGAAACAGAAAATATGTACAAGACAGGTGGGATAGGAAGATACACCAAACTGCCCTTAATTCAGCATGGAGAGCTTATGATTCTGTTACTTTAACCAGATTATGAGCTACTTTTGTTGCCAGATCAAGTGCAGAATGCCCAATTAAATTTGAATTGCAACTGTAAACAACCAATGTTTTTAGTGAAAGCATATCACAAATATCACATGGAACATATTTATACCAAAAATTATTCCTTGTTTATCTGCAATTCAAATTTAACTGATATCCTGTATTTTTATTTGCTAGCTCTCGCAACTCTGAGGTCTTTTAATTATGAATCCTTGAACTTCTATCGCTAACACAGTCACAGATAAAATGGGTCATGATAAATGACATGAAAGAGAGTAATTAAGGAGAGAACAGTATTAGCAGGTGATTTGGCCAAATGTGTTACATATACTACTTGAATTCCCATGGCAATGCCATCCTATATTAAAAATTTTTTAATGGAAGCATACAGAAGGCACACAGCAAATAAGTGTTGGAACCAGAAAGGACCTTTCTTGGTCCCTATTCAGTCACCATAACCCATTGCTAGCTATAGGAGTGTGTGTGTGTGTGTGTGTGTGGGGTGTGTGTGTGTGTGTGTGTGTGTGTGTGTGTGTGTGTGTGTGTGGTGTGTGTGTGTGTGTGTGTGTGTGTGTGTGTGTGTGTGTGTCTTTAAGAAGTCTAAAGAGAACCAGGAGTGAGATTTATGTTCTACCTAAAAGAAGAATAGGACTTTGCACAAGCCCCTTAACCTTTCCAAGGTAAGACATGGAAAATATATGTGAGAGGGAGGCAGAACTGGGTCTAGTTCCCACCGCTATCATTCTTCATTCATCCAAACAAGTTATATAATTCCTCTTGGCACCAGCTTTCTCATCTGTAAAACTGGAGTGAGAGAACCTGAGTACTGATGTGAGGAGTAAGTGAGCTAATTTCTATAAAGTAATCAGCATCGCTTTACCAAGTAGAAGACTGTAAGTCAGTATTAGTTATTATTAGCTCAAAGTCCTGGTGTTTTGCCATAAAGCAGAAGAACAACCCAAACCACAATACAATAATATGGATGATATCTATCTTGCCCCTAAGTTGTTCAGACAATCTGATGAGAATGTGTACTATTTTTCTAAATATTAAAATGCATCTCATCCTCCTGATACAGCAGTTGTTCCTGAGATAGAATCAGATTTATTACCATGTTAGAGTATTACTGAAGTCTTTCCCATGAATAATTAATTTTATTTTAGAATTTTCATATAGTAGAACCGAGTCTTTGGTGTACAACATCCTGTGAGTTTTAACTCACATAGATTCATATAGTCATCACAGCTGGGATAAAAGAACATTATTGGTTCTTGAATTTTTTTTCAGGGTTTCACATTTATGTTGCAAAACATTTTTAAAAATAAGAAAAAGGGATTTAGGTAAAGGTGCTGCAAAAGCAAATTAATGAACTGGCTTTTTTGCACGAATCACTGTAAACTTCAGCCCCTGCAGCTTCTGTCTGGGCCGGTTTTGTGGCTGTTTCTGCAGACCATCTCTTTCCACAAAAGGAATCAGTTACAGATCAGGAGTTGAGATCTTCAGTGCCGAAAGAAAACACACATCCCAGGAACAAACCTCAGCATCCGTTATTTTTCTTTATACCAGGTTTCATTTTTATTCAACCGTGTTCCCCTTTAGTTGTCACCTTTTCTTTTTAAAATGAAGCAGCCCGGACCTTTCTATCCATTAGGGAAAATTATTGGCGTGCGACAAAAAGGATATAGAATTTTGCTAGAGCCAGAAAATAAATGTCTTTCAGGACCCAAATCTTTCCCACCTAATCATAGAACCACACAGACCGCCATGCGTCCCTTGCGCTAACGCCACCTCCCTGCCCTCTGTCGGCACCCTCCGACAGCACCTGCCTTCGGCACAAACTTCTGCTCTCCGGGTAATCCTCCCCTGCCAGCCCCGCCCCCCCCCCCCCCCCCCCCCCCCCCCCCCCCCCCCCCCCCCCCCCCCCCCCCCGTCTCACCGGTGGGCTCCCACTGTCTAAGTGACCCCGCTGACACAGGGCACCACATCTGGTAAAGGGGGGCGGATCCGCTTTCCGGGTGACTCACGTCGTTGGTATTTGCCTTTTGTTTCTAAAATGCTTTGGCTGCTCTTCTCTCTGTTTTTAATTTTGGTAAGAGAAAATCTAATGAATCAAGAATGAGTCGGGTCCCCCCTCCCCCCGCAAAGTTGCTCTCCGCTCCCAAGTTGCCCAGCTACCCGAGGCGTGCGGGGGCGGGGCAGGCAGCGGCGCGTTGACTCCGGCAGGATCTGAAGTTGACATCTGAGGTGCCACTGCGGTGGGGACACTTTCTAAAGCGTCCTTACAACCTGCTGGGCGGTTGCTGCTGCCGCTGTACATTTTCCGCTCACTTCTTTCTGCTACTGCTTTGCGTCGCTCTGTCACGCCTGAACCTAGCTCCTGGCTGCCAGAGGTGCCCGAGGCAGGGTGAATTCCACGAGATCCACCAGCGGTTTTGCTCCAGCCCAAGGTAAATACAGTATGCAAAATCTGGACCCACCAAAGGATGCCGGCGAGGGGGAAGCAAAAGAGAGTCCCTCACCTTTTCCGGCACGTCCCTCGTTCGTCTCCTCCAAGGGGGGGCGCGCAGCCAGAATCCCCCTGCACTCTTTTCTCAAATCCCCCCACCTAGGGCTGCCGTGGGCGGTGGAGGGGCCAAAATCCTCTGGCAGGTCCGGGCCTCCCCCGGCCCCGGTTGGTTTTTCCCAGCTGTGGAGGCTGGGCCGGCAGCTGGGGTGCCAGGGGTGTCGGCCGGGAAGTCACCGCGACTCCCGGGCGCTCGGAGTTGGCTTTGGGCGCGGAGGTGAGTGGCGGGGAGCGGCGGCCCGGGCGGGCGGGACGCGGAGGTGGCGGGGACCCTCCCATCCTCGGGCTGGAGAGCGGCTCAGGTCCGATCGCCACCCCGCCCGAGGTCCCAGCCGCTTTGTTCGCCGACTCCCTCGCCCCTGGGCGATGACTTGAGCCCTGTGCGCTCCGAGGGGCCGGCGGCGCAGGCTGGGGACGCAGCTGCGCGGCCCTCCCTTCCCTGCTCCTTCGAGACTCCGTCCCCTGAAACTTGCCTCTGCCCCCAACTGGAGCCGGGGGAGCGGGCCGGCGGGCGGAGACCCGGCCAGGCAGGTGGGCCGCGGAGGCGGGCGCGAGGAACTGGAAGAGCGAGAAGTTTGCCCGGGAAGACGCCGGGGATAGCGAGAAGTTAGAGGCGGGAGCGCGTGTGAGCGCGGAAGGAGGAGGGCGGGAGGCTGGGAGCGTATATATAGCGCGGGCCAGGGAAGAGGGAGGACCCGGCGCTCCGAGTCCGGCGCGCGCGTCCCGCGCTCTCCGGGTCCCTCTCCGCGTCCCTCCCCGGGTAACGTGTGCGGCGGGGCCGGGCCGGCGGGGCCCGCGAGGGCGTGCGGGAGGCGGACTCGGGGGCCAGGGCGGACGGCGCGGGGAGCCGCGGCCGCTGCTCACGCTTCTCTGTCTCGTCCCAGGTCGCGCGGCGGACGGAGCGCGGACGCGGAGAGCGGCGCGAGGAGGCGTCCCCCGGGCGGCAGCGGACCGGCGCGGAGCAGCGGCGCGCAGCGGGCGCCGGCCGCCGTGCGTACTCTCCGGAGGGCAGGAAGGGCGGGGGCGGCGGCCCGGGAGGGGGCGCCCGCGGCTCGGGGCCGAGCCGTGTTCCGGCCGCGCGGCCCCCTCCGCGCCACCCAGAGGAAAGTTTTCTCCGTGAGCTTCCGGCCGGCCCGCGCCCTCCGGGCCCAGCCCCGCCTGCGGAGCGGCGCCGTCCCAGCCCGGCCTCGGCCGCCGCGAGCCGCGATGCCTGGGGGGTGCGCGCGGGGCCCCGCCGCCGGGGACGCGCGGCTGCGGCTGGCGCGCCTGGCGCTGGTGCTCCTGGGCTGGGTCTCTTCGTCCTCTCCCGCCTCCTCGGCGACCTCCGCCGGCGCCCTCGCGCCGTTCCTGGCCTCGGCGGCGTCCGCCCCGCCGCCCCCGTCCAGCCAGTGCCCCGCGCCGTGCGAGTGCTCCGAGGCGGCGCGCACCGTCAAGTGCGTGAACCGCAACCTGAGCGCGGTGCCCGCGGACCTGCCTGCCTACACGCGCACCCTCTTCCTCACCGGCAACCAGCTGGCCGTGCTCCCCGCCGGCGCCTTCGCCCGCCGCCCGCCCCTGGCCGAGCTGGCCGCGCTCAACCTCAGCGGCAGCCGCCTGGGGAGGGTGCACGCCGGTGCCTTCGAGGAGCTGCCCAGCCTGCGGCAGCTCGACCTCAGCCACAACCCGCTCGTCCACATTAGCCCCTTCGCCTTCTCGGGCCTCAACGCCAGCGCCTCGACCCCCAGCCCCCTGTCGGAACTGATCCTGAACCACATCGAGCCCCCTCCTGAGGACCCGGACCAGGACCAGAACCAGCACCAGAACCAAAGTGTCGAGAGCATGGTGGCAGCGGCCCTGCGGGCGGGCCACGGGCTTCATGGGCTCAGTCGCCTGGAGCTGGCCAGCAATCACCTTCTTTACCTGCCCAGGGACACGCTGTCCCAACTGCCTGGCCTCAGGCACCTGGACCTGCGTAACAATTCCCTGGTGAGCCTGACCTACCTGTCCTTCCGCAACCTTACACACCTAGAACGCCTCCATCTAGAAGACAACGCACTCAAGGTCCTTCACAATGGCACCCTGGCAGAATTGCAAGGCCTGGGGCATGTCAAGGTGTTCCTGGACAACAACCCCTGGGTCTGCGATTGTCACATGGTGGACATGGTGACCTGGCTCAAGGAGACCGAGATAGTGGAGGGCAAAGCCAGGCTCACCTGTGCATTCCCGGAAAAGATGAGGAATCAGATCCTTGTGGAACTCAACATCTCCGACCTGGACTGTGACCCTATCCTGCCTCCCTCCCTTCAGACTTCTTATGTCTTCCTGGGTATTGTTCTAGCCCTGATAGGCGCAATTTTCCTCCTGGTTTTGTATTTGAACCGTAAGGGGATAAAAAAGTGGATGCACAACATCAGAGACGCCTGCAGGGATCACATGGAAGGGTATCATTACAGATACGAAATCAATGCGGACCCCAGGTTAACAAACCTCAGTTCCAACTCTGATGTCTGAGAAGCACGAGAGGACAGGAAAAAGGACAGCTCTGCATGAGGTGTAGACTTACGCTTTCTCCTCCTAGGTTTGCTCCACTTCCCCCCTCCGCTGTAGACACCACTGACTTTAAAAGCAGTGGAGGGGATTTGCTTCCTTGTTACGTAAAGTTTCTTGGTGTGTTCTGTTCGTGTGAAACAAGGAACAGCTGTGCAGTATTTTGCCCTCCTCTTTTCTCGGAGCTCCTCGACACGCGTGGAGGGACTTTCAAGTTTCAGCATGAATAAGGACTCCTTGCTGTGTGGTCTCTCTTAGTACATTGCAAGGTGTAGCACGTGTACCTGCGCAGATAGCATTCAACAAAAGCTGCCTCAACTTCTTTGAGAAAAATACTTTATTCAGAGAATATCAGTTTTATTCTCATGTACCTAAAATTGTGAAGAAAGTAATTGCACCCCATAAACTGCCTGCAGACCTTAGCAAGCTCTAAAAATCACTCTATAGTACACAGGAGCGCCTGCATCCCAGAGCATGCTTGCATTTTACTGTTCTGCATATTACAAAAAATAACTTGCAACTTCAGATGACATCATTGACAAAGTAAATTACTTTTTTGATTGCAGTTTATATGAAACTATTGAAAAAATTTTTTATAAACTGCACGGAGATCCAACAAACTGAATTGTTAAAAAATCAATAAAGATTCTTGAAAGAATTACAGTGTGTTCAAGTGTTGTATTTGACAGATGGATTAAGGACAGTGCTAGAGAATGGCCTTGATTGAGGCCATAATTAAGTTATTAGCATAGCTGACAATATTCCTGGAGCAATGTCTTATATAAATACCCTTTGGAAATAGTTTCGAAGTGGTGGATTCTTTTAGGATTTAAATAGAGAGTTTGAATATTTATGTGACTAGACTTCTGGTCCCAGAGTTAAATGCTATTCATGGAACAATTTGCAAGAGGCTGAGGAAGTTGGTAAGAGAAGAGTTCTGTACCATAAATAGTTCTCAGACTAATGAAGTTAGTAGGACAGAACATTATTTACTTAATAAAACTATCTGAATGAAATTAGTCTAGGGATTTTAAGGGCGGAGTATGAAACAAATGTAATGCAAGTGAATGTATGCAAATGCAGGATCTTAAATTCAAAATATTGCGAAATAAAAGAGCTTTAAACATAAATTTGAAAAAGTTTTCCAAGTTCATAAAGTAAATTGGAATTAGATTTGCTGCAGAATATTTTTACCAGCCATTTAAAGTGGAATATAAGTGGTCAATCATTTATAAGACATCCAGCTAATATATTTTACAAATGGCTATGATTAAATGAATTTTAGCTGGGGACGTAACCAGGGGTAGCCTCGGTCTATAAATAAATGCCTCCATCATAGGTTCTTATGTTCAGTTCACTATTTAAGAACTTGATGATATTTTTATTTCATCTTAGCTCTGTGTATATATACTTTTGTGAGGAATAAATCATTTAGGTAGAAAGTCTTAAATCCTGCATTGCTTTAAGTTGGTTGTGCTCTGCAGTGCTTTATGTTTGAAATAAAATTTACAATCCCATATTTTATAAATATAGTAGCACCCTAGGTTCTAGAAATCTTGGTTGGTTCCTTTTCTGAATTGAGAAGTTTTCAAAACAGTACTGAAAGTATGTGAATCTGTTCCTTGTTTACAATACATTCTAGTGAGAATATGAAGCTTTAGCAGCTTACGTTTCATAAGACTCATTTTATGGGACTTTATAGTGTTGATAATTTATACTTCAGAGCCTATATTTATGTGAGCGAGGCCTAATACGTGGGACTGAATGTTTCCTTAAAAATTTTAAGTGTTTAGCAGAAGTTAAAAAACTGACTGGCTACCGCTTAGTTCCTAAGAATAATGAAGGTCCTAGCCTAGACTTCTGCAAACAGTGAAAACATCTAATAGATAATAATATGTTTTAAGAAAGGCTTTGGTGTATGTGCTGGTCCTATGGCAAACAGCAACCTAATATGGGTAGTCTCTGTTAAGAGGGGTTGTGTACCACCTTATGAAGTTTAAAATTGATCTCTAAGATTCAGAAAGGCAGGCGATGCGTTACTTTTCTCATCAAGTCCTTGAAGTAGAGATGAATCTGTGATCAAATTAAGCTGCATTTTCACCGTTATGGGGGTGGCGTTTTGGAAGTCATGATTTCTTTCTTTTCATCCTCTTCTTTCTTTTTATGAATTTCCCAATTTGCTACTGGTTTGTTTCCTCTCACATCACTGCTTGCTATGTTTTAAAATGTAGCAATAGAATATTCTTAAGGTTAAAACAAATTGACGACTGATACTGATGCAATGATAATGTAAACTTTATAAGCTCAAGACATTCTAAGTTCTTCATAAGATAGGTATTATATAAAACCAGTAAATGTAAGAAAATATGAAATTATATCAAGTTTCATGACTTTGTTTTTAAAATAAAGTAAACATGGTTGTTTTAAACACTGTTCTTAAACCATTATGCATTATTGTTCCTGGAAACCTACAGGTAATCCAGTTTTTCAAATTTTATATTTGTTGTACTTTATTTCTGAGCTTAAGTGTTCTGAAGAAAACATCCTTCATAAATATCCCTTGTAAATTTCATTGGAACAGAGTTAGGAAAATACCTTAAAATTTTTATTCCTTAATTTTGAAAGCTATTAAAATGTCCAATGAATTTCTATTTCAAGCCACAAAGATTTGAGAATAATACAGCTGTTTGACTCTGAGTTGTGACTTACTGCTCCTTTGCGACCATTCTGCTTGCAGCAGTAGGTTTTTAGTATCGATTTTGCTGCTGCGATGGCGGGTCAATAGTGACCCCTAAGGCACTTTTGTAAGGTAGTGGATAGTTTTTTTCTCACAAAATGAGGAAACTGAAGCACATTTGGCAGAATTTTTTAAAATTTTAATTTCAGTTTTAATTTTTTGAAGGCAAGGGAGTTAACATACAAAAGTGAAAGGGAAGTCTGGAATGAAATCAGTGAGCACATGACAGTTGGTAAATTCTTTTGAAATATGTTGACTGCATGTGGATTATGCTTATCCAATATGTAATTAGAGATAATATATATTTGTCTTCTGTTTTTTAGATTCAAGTGGCAACAACAAAGAAAATTCAAATTAACAGTGATTGTCTTCTTGAAAATTGTTTAACTTCATGCCTTTTGGCCTGGTGTTCTAATAGGGGGCTTAACTTTTGAGGATGCTAGAGGCTTTGCAGCTCTAGTTTGCAAAACTTCATCTCTTATACAATTTCTGCTTCTGTTTTAATTGTTCTCCAAAGACTACACGAGATACTAGGAGGATTTGCAAGGTTAAAAGCAATTTGCCACATGCTCTCTCCCTGCTCCCAAACCCACTCAGTCCTCCAGCCTGCAGCACAGCACTGTGAAGTGAGGACATTTATGAGATGAAATTTAGATTGCTCTTTTACCATTGTGGAAGGATTGCTAAGTGGAAGAGAAAATAAAGTTCTAGATAACATATGAAAAGTACCTTAATGCCTTGAAATCAGCAATACTTCAATGTTACACTAGAAATAATCAGTATAAGAAAATACATTCTGCACTGTGCAGGTGATTCTGTCTCCTTTGGGATGGGAAATGCGGCATTTTGGGGATGCTTTCTACAGTTATTTTCTTATTCATACCCTTAGAGACTTGATCCAAAAGGAGGCTTTTGAAATTTTGTGTTTTATCTTAGAACATTTTTGCAGTTCTATCTTTGCCATGGGGTTAAAAAAAATCCACATTTTTAAAAAGTGTTAAATATATGATTTATATAATTTGCAAGAATATGAATCCTTAGTATTTCAGAATCAGAAGGGCTCTAAGACATGTCAAGCACAGTTTCCCATTGTACGAATGAAAGCTGATCCTTGTGACTTACTGTGTTATGCAGTGAGAGCCAGGGCGAGATCCCAGGGCTCCAGGGGTCCCATGCAGTGGTCTTTTGGCCAGGTAATGGTATTACTATTTATCTACTTTAAGATCTTTGAAGCTTTAATGGCTAATTTTAAAAAGGCTGCTGCTTTGGGAAATTTGCTTCATTATTTTTGCTTTGTGTGAATGTTTCAGTTTACTTCAGAGTTCATTTCCAGATTGCTAAAAGTTACAGTGTTTCACACCCGTGCATTTGCTTAAGTTTTTAAAAAAATTTTTCCTGACAATCTTATGATGAAGCGTCTCTGCATTCATGACATCATAGGATATATTCTGGAGGTTTAGTAGTGATATTTCTTGTGGGAAATAAAAACCCATGAAAACTCCGGAATGTGCTAGCCTATATAATCATATTGCAAATTTGAGTTTGGGCAGCTGGTGACAAAACAAATCAAATGGGACCAAGTTCATGGCCTCGAAGTTAGTGACCAGGTGAAATAGCCGGTTTTGCGTGCTGCGGTGTGCGTGCTGTACTGTCTGCTCTTGTGGTGCACACCCACTCCAGGTGCAGGCTGCCGTCCTCCAAAGGGCAGCCGGACAAAACAGGGAAGCGAAGTCAATGCAAATCCATCGTCACCCTGGAAAATCAATGAACTGACCAGGCAAACCTTGCCAGCACTGTTGTTGATGGGCCAGTTGCTGGCTGTACAAATGTGAGATCCCCGTGACAATCCTAACTGTCCTCACACTGTAGAATAATATGCCAGGGAGAACAAAAGTTTGGTTAGTTAAGTGAATTTTGAGAGGACCTTTTCTGACTACCTTTTAATATATCGTATGAGAAATTAGATTTGCTTATTTAAAATGAAAATGTGATTTAAGATTATTATGATTATATATCATACATTTAAAGGTAAATGTTTATAAAAGGAAATATTTATATTTATCTGACACTTCATGATAGTTGGATTTATTTGTGGTTCACAATTTAACTTGGTTAATATAAGGACTCAGTTTGTTTTCAAGGAAGCAAAGGTTTAAAATGGGACCAAATAGTACTTTTTGTGAAAAAGATAAATAATAATATATTTTAACAAATCTGAGGGTGTTATCAAGATAGACCCTTTGAAAACTGGAAGTTCATAGACTTCTAAGTAGTAAACTGTATTCAAAAGAAGACTTTAGTTTTCTGTTTATACACATTCTATGGTTATTCTTGCAGATCCTTCAAACGTGGTTGAAAAATCTTTAGAAGATATACTTTTAACGTAATTCATATTTTGTAATATCTTTGAATGCAGAAGATGCAAATACCAAGAAAAATCCTATCGCTAAGGAAAAATGCTCATACTGATGTGAACTGCGTTTTCTTCACATAACACGTATCTTTCCTTTTTACTTATAGTGTTGTAAACACTCCCCACTATCATTAAAAACTTTTGATGGCTTGGTCTAGAGTACTGTAGACAATCACATTTTATACATATGGGACATTTCTTATAGTTTTAAATAATGTTTAACAAGCGTTGTTATACCTACCTGTGTTTTCACATCTGACACTTTCCCCCTGAAGGCAGGAGAATGTACTTGAAGGAGTATTACTGTACTACAGTTTTCTAACTTTAAAAAACTAATTTTGATGTCTATTCAAATTAGATTATTCACCATATGCTTTAAGAGGTTCATATGCTTTGTTGAACAACAAAATTTCTATGGACATGATTTTCAATAGGAGGAAACTTTGACTAAGTTTTCAATTAAGTAGTCATTGCTTTAATCCACAATTGTCTATTCTGTATTAAAAGAAAAAATTTGGAAGGTAGCTAAGCCCTTAATTTAGGAGGCAAAGAGAGAGAAATTGAAAGGTTGAAAGTTGGGGAGAAGGGGCATGGGTGTAGAGGAACATCTGGAAAGTTGACTTAGCTAGTTATAAGTTGAATAGTTTTCAAGACAAACTTAGGTCTACCTAAATTCTACCTTTAAAAAAAAAGATTATGTGTATACTGAGGAAAAATTTACATTTTATTTAAGCAGTTTAGTTATGTTAATCTTCCTGTTTAATTTGCTTTAAAATTTCAGTAAGATCCTATGAACTATTTATCCCAGTCATCAATAGATACTTATTTAAATGCTTTCATGTATCAAGCACTATTGCACCAAATTGGATTTTTAAAAGTGAGTTTTGGATATTAAATTGCTTCTGATCTAGTAATAAGGATAAGTAGTAATGATAACTAACATTTTATTTAGTGCCTATTATGAGCCAGACATTAGGCACACAAAGTATGATATATACTGCCTATTTCTTTGTAAACGTTATTGTGGCTTAGAGTAAATAGATGCTCCAGGACAGCTAAGTAGTAAGAATCAGGTGTGGTATTTAAACTGTTGGGTATTCTTTTGAGGAATTACTAGGGTCCTGTCTCTATGACACATGCTTGTAAGACCTTTAAAGCATAGTCAGATGGGAATGACTTTGTTGTAGGGCAGAACATGGTAAACCCTCCCAAGGTCTCAAATTGTGACATGGGTTTGAGCAGAGACAGATGTATTTAGATTGGTAAAATTCAAAAAGGGCTCATGCAAGATTTAGCTTTTAAGTTGATGTTAAGGAATGGACAATTTCAGACCATGGGTAGAAGAGAAAACTCAGAATAGATTATCCCATAGCTACAATAGCTAATACATTCTAATACAGCTTAAAAGTACGAGAAACAAATTAGAAATCACCATTGAAAACCTATTTAAAAAAAGAACCCATAACTCCTACCAAATTCTCCTTTAACTGCCCAACTTGTTCAAGGCTCAAATGCGATAAAAATGAATGGCATCTAATGTGGATTATCACAACTTCAGTGCCATATTCCCCAAGGAAGACCCTCACACCCAGAGCTGAAATTACTCATTCTATCCAATGGACAACCGAAAAACACTTCATTGTTATGTATTTGTCAAGTGTTTTCTATTAATGTTCTATTCCTGTAGCCTCTCAGCACCAACTTTCCTTCACCTTCGAAGGGATACAGCACAGCTTGACTTGGCTGTTCGTGACCTGCCCTCCCATCCCATCTTTGCAGCCAAAGTTGTAATCATACCCGCCTTTCTCCGGACGCATGAGCACTTACCATGATCGTCTCCTCTTCTTTGAAGACCCACTTGACGCACTCATTTGGAAATGGAAATACGAAGGAGCTCACGCAGAAGGTGATGAAAGAAGTTTCCCTGGTTTAGTCTAAAGATGCTGCTGCTATGTAGTAGGTCCGTCCCTTTTTATTTTTATTTTTTTAAGGTCAGTTCTTAAGGCTTGTTAGTAGTGACCAGGGAATGAATACATGGACGAGACCCACTGTGTCTAACAGCCAGAAGGTATCATGTTCTATCTCTTCTTTTTCTCTTCCATTCCTCGATAGGTGTTCTACTGAGAAATGAATTCACCAGGGAATTTACTTGAACAAGATACACAACGTACTCATTTAATATTGGTTGAATGCTGGGTGGTGTTCTGTTCTCACAGTCCTTAGAATAAGTTGGATCAAAGCATCCCCACGCACTGTGGGACATTTATATAGATAGATTAGTTTTAAATTAGCTCTATACTGCATTTTGTACATGCATGCTTAGCTTCATAATACATACTCTACATTCTATGCTCTGGTGTGTGTACATCCTTTATATATACCCATGAAGTGTTATATACATAGCTTATATAATAAATCATTTTAAATAGTATGTCAGAAAAATAAATAAATAAATAAATAGTATGTCATTTTGTCCTCTCAGTGAGAAAATGTAGTACTGTTATTTCTTTTTTTTTCTTTTTTCTTTTTTTTTTTTTTTTTTTTTTTTTTTTTTTTTTTTTTTTTTTTTTTTTTTTTTTGCTATTTCTCCAGTAAGGAAACTTCTGTACAGGAAGTTAAGTAATCTGCCTAAATTCACACAACCAGGAACAGAGGGACTGAAATTTTATCCTGGAACTCATCTTCTTTACCACTGGGCTATATCGTTTCTAACAAGTACCGTAGTAATCACTGTGCTATGCGGTATATTGCTTGTAGAATTTGGGAATATATATGTTCTCTGATGCTGTATGAGATTACAGGATAAGTGACCCAAATAATTGAAAAATTTTAACTTCAAGGTCTATATTTCATTTCTATAAAGAAAATAAAGTCACTACATTTTGATGGTTTTTAATACATTTGTTCATTATTCTTACAGAAGGCCCCAAATAACATAGTGTGTGTGGAAAAGAGGCCCATGAGAATGTCATTTATCAATGAAAGTGAAAAACATTCATGATAGCTTAATAAGGAAGGCTTAACAAGCCTTCAACAAGTAGTGTTGCTATTCTACTTTTAATGTCTAAGTGGGTTTATAGGTTTCTTTTATGGCATTGTGCAATCAGTTTCATACTATTAGTTGCATTAATTTTGGGGAAAATACTTTCCACAAAGTGAAATTTAGTTTTGAAAGTTTTCACTATTGATGCAAAACCAACATAGATAAACTCAGATATTTTGAGCTGTCTCTTCTGAAATTCTTTCAGTAGAGTTTAGAAAACCTTGTTATGTCTTTCAGCCTAATCTCTCTGGACAATTACCCTCTGAATGGTGGAGCTGAGGACAGGCCCTCTTGTCCCTCTTCTGTGTCTGCCTGGGAGTTAATCTATGTTTCTTCATCAGGTCATTTTAGGAGTTCTTCTACTTACACAAACTGTCCCAAATACACACCACCATCAAAAATTTTCAAGTAACCGCCATCATCATGTATGAACTAACTCCTTTTTATTTTAACAAACTATATTGACCATATCAGCAAAATAACTGCTCGGTTGAAAGAAACAACTTTTTTCCAAGAATTTGGTCTTGAGAATAAAATAAAAGATAATTTTTAGATTGATTTGACTTTCTTCCACTACACTTGGCTTGTTTTGCTTGTGCAGATCACCATGTGCTGCTCTGAGGATCTTTAGTAAAATCTGGAGCAATACAAATAAAAAAGTGAGGAACTACTAAGTCAGGTTTTTCATGTGTCTTATCTAACTCTTGGTTGGAGATAAATTGCTTTGGCTTTGGGAGGACCTGACTCAGCTCTGTGACTCTGTGGTTGAAAAAAATAGAATTTAACGAAACACAATAAGCAATGTTGATATTTAGGCTATGTGACAATTTGTTACTGTCCTTAGTTCTGTATACAGAATTCAACATGCAGTCAGCACTTTACCAACATCACTGAATTTAGAAAGCTGATGGAATGATTTGAGATGGAACTAGTTTTAGAGTTGAGTTCCAAGTAGGATTAGGGTTTGACTCAAGAGAACTTTATTACTAGTAATATTTTTTTGGAGACACTGGTAGGATTGTGATCTCCAGGGTAGACCAAATGTACTGATTTGGATTAGGTTCAGCTTTGAGGCCAGAAAATGTGGAGTTGAGGGAAATTTATTTCTGTCTTTTAAAGATGTTGAAATTCCAAAGGGGAAATAGCAGTTTTGCTCCATATCATTCTTGGGAATTGAGGCTGTTTCTAGCTGATTGCCTGTCCATGCCTACGTGGTAGCCCTAATACATTTGATATAAATTAGCATGAATTTGCAATCTCCTTAGGATAAGCCCTTGGGAGCTTCACTGCATCTTCTAGTAGCAAGTGGACCAATCTTGGCGTGCGTGTGTGTGCGTGTGTGTGTGTGTAGAGGGGATAAGTTCAACTCTATGTTTCTCAATTCTGTTTCTGATTCTTAACCAGGTAATTTGTTTGTTTTGGGGGGAGGGGGTACCGGGAATCAAACTCACGACCTTGGGTTTGTCAGGCAGGCCCTGTGTGGCTGAACTATATGTCCGGCAAGATAGATTGTTTATTACAAAGCAGAATATTTATTAATTGCAAATGTTGTGAAACCTCTAAATTTCTTTTGGGGCTTGTGTTTTTTCCTAGGGTAGCCAAAATGAATCTTCTGTGGTCCCAATTAGTGAGGTATTAGTTGAGGAAATATCTATTTGAGACTTCCCAAGAATCACTGACAGTGCTGGGATATATGGAGAACACAAGACGAATGAGAGAGCCAATGCATTCTTCATAGTGGAAACGGCACCTACGCAGATAACCACAGTACAAAGCAAAATGTGAGCAGAAAATGTGCATGGTGGTGAGCAAGCTCAAAGGACAGATCACATTTACTTGGATAAGTCCGGGGAGACTTAACGGGAGTCAGCGTCATTGCTCCGGATTTTGGAGACCAAAGGACTGGAGTTAGTTCTTGGTTTGCTGACATAACAGACAGCTCCTCCAATGCACACTCTCTTAGTATAGGGTCTATCTATTTCAGAAACTCAAGCGTGCGAAATGATTACATTTTGTGCTCCCTTTGTAACTAAAGAGAAAGCACGGATGGGTGGTTCCTTTCTATTGGCAACATGGTGGCATGCTAAACTTTCCTTCCTTCATTACATATTTTTTAAAAAGGCCTGTGAAAGGAGCTCCCGCCCCTTATTCATCTGAGACAGATATGAGAAGGTGTGATGACTGGAACAGTGGCAGCCACCTAGTAACTGTGAGGAGTGATGCAAGCCTATGGCTCCTTCCGCCTCAGAACTTTTCATTATGTAAGGTGATACATGTGCTGTTTTGTTGAGAATATTCTGTTGTAGGAAGCAACAACCTCCGTAATGTACAGAGTAGAATTTTTTTGACAGTTTGGAATCATGATGGGGAGTAGGGCAGGGTAGGTGGCGTTGGGGAGAGAAAATCAACAGAAGCAGTGGGAGCGAGAGTGTGGAAAAGAAAAACTCATGTTTTATGTAGTTGCTGAGTTTGGTTTGTGCGGAGCAGAGATGGGAGGATTGCAAGTACTGCACTGGAGGTAACGGGTGAGGTTTGGGATAAGATCACTCAACATTGTGTAAAGAGTTTAGAGTCTGTTCGATGGCAAACAACGCAGTTGCAGTTTTTTTTAATTAGAAAGAAATATAATCAGAATTATACCTTTTTGAAGAGCATCTTATTTTACATATATATTTTCTTGTGGTTACACTTACCTCCTTTTGAATTTTCCCCATCTAATCCGCAAAAACATATAATTTACAAAGTCAAAAAGAGGGACAGAATCTTTTGAATTTTGTACCTCTGTGGCTTAAACTTTAGATTACTGCTTAACAATTTTGAGTGCCTGAGGTAGTTCTCCTCTTAACTCTTGGTTAAGCATCTCTAGAATCAAATGATTTGGTCTTATGGACAGCATACAGAAATAAGAACCCTTATATTAGATGCTGCTTTTATTTTGCTATGCAACTATTTTGTACTTTTCTTAAGAGCCAAAGCATATTTTGTTCCTTTTAAAGGGTTTTCTTTTTAATTACAAAATAATAAAGTATCCATTGTGAGACATTTGAGAAATTCAACAAAATGGTAACAAGAAATATATCTGCATAGTTTCATTACCCCAGACTATTATTGTCCTTTGTGAATTTTTCCTCTGAAATTAACTAATTTTAAAGGATTGAAAATGAGGCAATGAAATATTTAGATATAAGTAGAAAATATGTCACTGGCACATGTAATTCAATCACGTAGAACTGATTTCATGATGGGATAGTAAAATATATCGTAGCTCTAAATTATCTCTCAGATAATTTGTTCTTCATGATGCAAGCATATTATTCATTAGCAGTTTTGGTTTATTTTTAAAAACTCAAGGCAGATTATCTCAGAGTAAACAGAGCCCTGCTTTTCCTCTGTGAAAACAGAGCTAATGTTCAGTTTCATCTTGGATCTTCAGAAAGACAATCACAATCCAGCAGAGGCTACTGTTGTTCTGAACACAATTCTTTATAATTTTTTCAGAGGATTTACAGCATAAATTTATTATCACTTGTCCTGGAAAATACTTCCTAAAGACATTACAGATTTGATAAATGAAGACAAAATAATAAGCCTGACCTATTTAAATTATTAGAGAATAGAGAATAGACTAGCTATTGGTGTTATATTTATCATCAAGAAGTATTCTTTTGTTTATAAGTTGTGGTTTCTTTATTACATGTTATTTCGGACTATTATATCAAACTTTCAACTGCCTGGAGTGATTTCCAGAAAAATATTTTATTTGAGTCACACACTCATTATATTAAACTGATCTAAACATGGAAAAGGTTTTAGAATTTAAAAAATTGGCCTAAATTAATGACAAATTGTAAAACTTTAAAAACTCTCTTTTATAAGAAATATGTGTGACTATATTGCAGAGCAATGTTTGCCGAGTGGTAGTGAACACACGAGTCACCTGGAGTGCTTGTGAAGAAGCAGTTTGTGATTGAGAAGTTCTGTGAGCCAAAATTTTACATTTCTAATAAAGTTGGTCCCAAAGCCACTCGTCCAGGGACTAAGCTTTGAATAACAAAGTTTTAGAGGAAGAGCAAAAAGAATTGCTGTCCTTACAAAATACGGAAATGTGTTCCTCAAACTGTTTGAGAAATCAGTTTAAATATGTACACATTGGTCGGGAAATGCTGTGACCAGGAAAAGCCATCATTGAGTTGTAAACTATTTGCAACTGCAAAAGTGTGTGAGATTTTAACTCAGTCATGTTTTCCAAAATATTTTTCATTTGTGCACTTAACACCACAGCTTGCTTGTTCTGACACGACTTTAAATTAGAGTCCACACAGCAGACAGTAGGCATGAAATACAAGCTCATATTCTGGATTTGTGTTTGGAAGGAAACTGGAATAGGTCTTTTCCAAGTCTTTGAAGATACTTAAATGTAGTTATTTTCATTAATGACTCTTAACAAGTTCTTAAGACTGTTTTTGGAGTTCTACAAAAGCTCATGTCTTTCAGTGTATTAGATAGCATTTTCTAGACTTTCAAGCTGGATACTTGCTGGACTTTCACAAACACTGAGGCAAGAAAGGGAGAAATTTAAGCAAAACTAATTAATCCTATAATTAATAACAGATCAGATGTTCATTATGTATGTTATCATTTGCTTGGTTGCTTTGTTTATGTGTTTTTCATTTTCTTTCTAAGATGTTGAGCATTGGGAATTTAACAGAAAACTTCAGGGTAGAGCGAGAAAGCAGAATTTTTTTCGAGCCCTTGATAAAATCAACTAACACAAATGTTGAGGGAAGTAAATGTTTATCTCAGTGGTTACAAACAGTGCATTTTAACAAGCGAGGAGCTGACTCCTCTGGCCCATTGCGTTGGCTCCAGATACAAAGTACAGGGTCCTCGGGGTAGGATTTGGGTTCTTTGGTGCAGGCCTCCTTCAGGAACTGGGGACCAGCCCTTCAGACCGCTGTGAAGCGGAAGAAGCCAGATTCAAAATAGGGTTTTTTTTCCTTTCTTTGCTTTACCTGTGGATGTCAGCACATCAGTCATTAATATGTTTCCGTCAGTGTCCATCTGTCATATTTCAAGTTCTTTAAAGTTCAAGTCAAAGGTCATAAAAATTAACTAAAAGTGATAACTTGCTCAAAAAGTACATGAATGGCAGACTCTGTTCAGTAGCTCAGTGCCCTGAAGTGATTTTCGTTTCTTTTCAAATTCTCAGACTTTCAGTTTTCTCCTGAGCACATAGATTTCACTGTCTACTGTGGGAAAGATTCCCTGTGTACACAATAAAAGTAAAAATAAATTTCTGAGAAAGAAAGAACAGAAATACACTTACCGGCAGAGCCACACAACTTAAGCAGACATTAGGGTGGGGCCTGTGGTATCAGGTATATATTTGAGTGCACATTAAACAACAAAATTTCATAATACTTCAGCAGTAAGCGTTCTTACCCCATGTCCGTACCTTTTTTCCTCCTTCCCTCTGCCTGTACCAAGCATTTAATGGGTGTCCACTTTATGTTAGGCATTATCCAAAAAAAGCTTAATAGCCCCACTAAGCCTATTCTACTGCAGCACCTTCATCTCATGGTTCCCTTCCTACTCTGACTTTGGGTCAAAGAAGTCTTAAGCAAGTTTTTAGTTACTGATACTGTGATGGTATACAGGGTGGTCCCCAGCCAGAGGATATCAGTAATTTCCATTCCTGAAGATGTTTATCCTGGTGATGCCTCAAAACAAATGCTCTCCAAAGGTCAGAGGTTACATGGAATGGTGCTAAATGCTCAAGGATACCTGCAGAATGGCCTAAGCTGAAGAATAAGTTGCTTGTGTAATATTTTTATCTGTTCAGAATTGTTCAGTTTATAAAGTTCCCTCAAAAGTACAACACTGAGAACCTTACTTAACTTACATAAAACAGTTATAATTAAGACCATATCAAAACCTAGAGTAAGCCAGAATATAATAAAAGCAATTAGGGATATGGAAAGTATGTGTTTTAGTTTTTGGAAAGCTTCAGGTTGTAGGTGTCTTCCAGGAAAGACTGATTGACCTTTGTACTTCTATCTGATTTAGCCGGCTTGGTGTGACAGAGAATCTGTTGAAGCCATTCAAAATTGGGAATATGCTTGACAGGATATACTGTGTATCCATGTAACCAAGTGCATGTTTGTGCAAAAATGTGTGTCACATAGGTGTACAGCCATGTATAGGAATGTCTGTTTGTGTGCTTGTATTTGCATTTCTAACTCTCTAGTCTTTTTTTTTAATCTTTTTTTTTTTTTTTGTACCAGGAATCGAACTCATGACCTCACGCTTGCCTGGCAGGCACTGTGCTGCTGAGGTATATCCCCAGACTAACTCTCCTACTGCTGAACCACCAAACAGCCCTGGCAGATTTCCTCCTGCCAGAGAGTTCTGGCCTTCACCACCACACTCTCTCAACACTTTTCTTTACCTTGATTAACTCCTTCAGGAGTCACTTAAAAAGAACTGGAAAGCTACAGGACCAAGTGAACATTAACAAAGTCATTTTAAGCGGTATTTTCTTATGAAAACAAACAAAAGCGAATGTTTCCATTTTCTTTTGCTGTCAGTTGCATGTTGATTAGAATGGAATAACAGAAATTAGATTAATACAAAACAACTGCATCTTTTTAGTTAAAAGATACAAGAGCAAACTGTAATACATTTTTCTTTCTGAAAGTGAAAAAGATGCTCATACGCAAGGCTGGAGGAGACTGCACGTGTGAGTTCCTCAGTAGCCCTGACGTGACCACTGCGGGAGGTGCGTCTGTGGAAACGGGAAGGAGATCAGGGGAAGGAAGAAGAGGGGAGGGATGACGCAAGAGGGAGGAAATGATCAGATGCAGTATGAATGTGTACCAAGTCCCCGAGATGAATGTAATTATTATGTGTCGCAAACATATACTAATAACGTTTAAGAAAAAACAACAAAGGGGGACGTTTGGAAGGCTGGAACATAGTTTTCTTTTTCCAAAGTCTAATTATATGTAGGCTATAACTATATAATATATTTTTCTTCGTGTTCCTGTGGTTTTGCAAAATAATAAATATAAATTGAACATAGCAGATTTCTCCCGTAGGGAGAACAGTTACACATTTTTGCCTTACCACATAGCATTGGAGAAATTGTACCTCCTGGGGATAAAGTATTACTCACAATGGTAAATGTCTACTTTTAGTAAAAGTTCATTTACATTCTACAAAATCCTCATTTGGATGAGGCTTCTACATGAGATCGTTGCTTCTGAATAATAGCTCTCCGTTTTGTTCTCTCCTAGAACTTACAAAAATGAGTGGAACTCGTTGTGATACTTTTTGTTTATAATACATATTATTGAGAAAAATATGTGTATTTCATCAAAACAAAATTGAGCTAGCTTGTTCTAGGAAGTGCAAACATCTAAATTTAATATCTTTTTGGAAAAAACAATAACTTATTTTTAGTTGAAGGTTGAGTCAATTTATATTATTAAAAGTTTTTAAAACTTGATTTTTTTCTAACCATGTTCCTTTAAGAAAATAGCATTTAAAACAACCACTGTGTAGCATTCTTCCCTATTCTTAGAATAGAATATGCTTGATTTCATTTTTTCTAAAAATTGAATTTATATATTTCTCTTAAAATTAACTTACAGAAAAATTACTAAAATTAAAATATTTACTCAGATAAAAACATATTAATTATCAATGATGTCACTGAGCTTATTTATTTTCCTTATGCAGCATAGATTATTCCTAATTATTCTGCATGTAATATGTCATTTTCTTGAACCATTATCACATTTTTCTGCGCGGCAGATGTACACAATATTTAGTATAATTCTATAAATGAAAACCATTCCAAGTAGCTCAGGTTTCTTTTTTCCTCTAAGTGACAAATGAGTATTTTCACACATGTTTCGTTTGAAGCTTTCATGAATTGAAACACTTGCTCATCTCCAAAGAAAATGTTTTCTTATCAGACTCATATAATTAACAAGGCCGGAGGCATGATGTTTTAATATCTCCTATTTACTAGCTCATATGACAGGATTCTTCTAAATTTATTTTAATTTGGGTGACAAAAGGATCTGCATTTCCGTGAGAAGTTCTGAAGGTTATGCAAGTTGTATGTTAATTTCAACTACTGTGCACCCCACTTATATTTTGAGAGAGGACTTCATAAAGTATTTTGAAGTCTTAGATCATGTGAACAGGAAACAAATTCGGAAAGACAACCACATAATATTATGAGTAAGAACTTGGGCTAAAGAGTCAAACAGTACTCGGTTCAAATCTTGATCTTTCCCACGTTGCGTAGGCATGCATTTTTGGCAAGGTGCGTGGCTTCTGTAAGTCTCAATTTTCTCGTTTACAAAGTTGATCGCGTCTGATGTTCAGATAAGAGGTCTCAATGTGTCATGACAGTAAATGGCGCATAGATGCTCAGCATAGGAAGTGGTTGGTAAAAGTGTCTGTTGTACCAGTTTCTTTCCTACCCATGCTCAGTGATCTATATTCTCATATTTCATCTATTGAGAACTATGCCATTTTTGCTTATAACATTACAAATTTACATGAGCACTAATATTACATTATGTGGTACCATTACTATAATATATAAAAGTAGTTTACTTGGGCTCAGTGAACACTGCAAACCATGATGAAGAGTTTAACTATATCATGATCCTCTCTTTTCATTGGAAAGCAAAGAAAAATGAACGCACTTGACCAGAGTTGTATAGCAGACAGCGTAAGAGGACGTTCAGTATTTAAAGATTGAGACCTTTCATTTGAACAGGAGGAAACACATATCTATATATCATGATGCAGTTCATGTAACTGATTCTGTAGGATGTTTAAAACATCGATTTATACAGCACAGAGTTTTCCTTAACATTTAAATTTTCTAATAATCGCAGAAAAAATTTTTCTACACCTTAAAAGCATTTGATTTATTTCCAAAATACTTGAAGAGAAAAAACAAGAAAAACAGTTCAATTTGGAGTGATGGGGAAGTCTTCCAAAATATAATGCCAAATAGAAAAAAATACGACACAATGTCAAGTTAATACTTAGCTTATAGCACGTTTTGTCTTTCTGGAAGGTTGTGACATTGCAGTAGTTGTCTCGAATTTTCCTATGCAGGCATCACACCTTTATATGTTCCATAAAATTCTTTTCTTTGGCCATATGTAAATTTCCACTTTGCTATTCACAATTTTGTTGTATGCCATTGTTTACTTTTGTTTTCAAGGTTTAGTTCCCATTTCAGTGAAATACAGCTGTGAACAAATTATTTGTGCTGGTAATACATATCTGACAAATTAAAACAATCGATATAGTGACCTAATTCTTTGGTCTATAAAGATCTTTTCATGAGATTAACTTTTCTATATGTGCAAGGTAAAAAGATTTTCTCTAACTTTATTTCATGTTCTTTTGAAATGGAGTGATAAATATCTGTTGATCTTATCATTTTTTAGTTTCAGATTTTATCATAAGAGAGTAATTAATCCACCCAAATTTATTAGTCCATTTATGCCGTAGCTCTGAGTTTCCTACACTCATTTATGTCACTTCAGACTTCCAAGGCATAGAAGAGTCTCATAAAAGAAAAAAAGTTTTACATTATTTAAACAATGTAGTATCCACGAAATAAACAATGTACCATTCTTGGTTCATGGAGCAAGCACTTCTTTGCCCTCTCTGGGTCCCCAGTGAACTGCAACTCATTAAGCCCAGGCACACTGGGACATTAGACCCCCTCTATAACAAGCACAGGGGTCACCACAAGGAGAAACACAGAACAGCCAGTTGGATTTGTCTCCCACCAGAAACCTGCCTTAATGAGCGTGTTCTTGCTTCTCAGGGCAATCCTCATGCTCTCACTTTGTACTCGGCAAGAACACCTGGGATTCTTCAGCTTTGCCATGTGTGGAGAACAGCCCAAAAATAGGGCTGCTAAGACTTCCAAGATGGATTGCTAGACTTTGTGAGTCACCCCTGAAACTTAAAGCTCTGCGCTTTGTGATTTTTGTTTGCATCATTAGGATGAGGAATTTCAGCAAAGCTAACCACAATTACTTGTGGCTAATCTTAGCTAATATAAAAGCAGGCATTTTCTCTTTTAGTTTCTATGTACATATACAAAGGGTTGGGTTAGATAACTCTTGGAACTATACTCCTTAACAAAATACTCTAAAACAAATGCCTTTCTGTATAAATATGATACACTATCAAAAGTGCAAAAATATTTCTCAGATCTGCACTGCTTTCTAAACCTACCTTTATATATCGTGTTAATTAAAGAATAATTAGAGCTGGTATATTAAGCATACAGATATCATGCTGAGTCTTTAAAACAGGGAGAGATGTCAGGGCCTGACAGGATTCAGGGGTAGGCTGGCATTCTCATGAGACCAATGCATGAACCCCAGTGGCCTCTACAGCATACACAGAACAAGATTTACAATGCAAAGGAATGCTTTAGCTTTACCAGAGTGAACTCCAGTACCCACATCCTCTCCCATGTTTTATGAATAAAGAGATCAGCGTTGGAGAGGTCCGGTTTTGGTAGCATGCAACTGTAGTAAGGTCAGAGGAAGAACCAGGAAATAGAAAATTGATAATGGGATATAATGGACTGGTAAATATGGGTACAGTGAGCATTAGAATTTAAGATGGATTCTAATTAAAGGAGAACCACATACATTGTTACATAATGTTAGGCCTCAAGCTGTGATTTAAGGGTCACAGTAGGTGGAAATCTTCAGTAAACATCTGCTCTGGCAAGCAAGAGTGAAAGGGAAAGAAAAAAGAATGACAAGCATGGCGTGCAAAAGGAAGGTCAGCATGGAGAAACGGAGATGGTGGCATTGGTGCCATGGACGTCGCCTCTACATCCAAAGGGGTCGTAAAGAAAACCACAGCCGCGTCAGCGCAGCCTCGCCCCTCAGGTACCTGCGTCAGTGCAGCCTCGCCCCTCAGGTACCTGTGGCACAGAGAACAAACATGGCTAAAGGACATGGAGTAACAACTGAAAAACTAATTGCTATCCGTAGTTTCAGTTTGCCTTAAGAAACTCTGCACGTTTTTCAAAGCTTAAAGTGTTTATGTCAGGTTTGCGCAGTTACAATCTCTAACGCCTCAAATTCATGTCCAGATGATAAATGATGACCTACATTTCCAACACCCTATTAGCCAGTGTTCTGAACCACTGTAGCGATACCAGTCTTCACAAACTCGGAGTGCCAAACATCATTATTACCCTGAGTTTATAGAAGGGAAGCAGTGAGACTTAAATAAGTGAAATCAGTTGTCCAAGATGACTCTGTGTATGCTGAGGTGAAGTGAAAATGTTGATCCCCTGATCATTCCCAAAGATGCTCTTTTGCATACATCTTAATTTCTGCCCAAATTTGTTGGTTCCCAGGTTGGGAAATGCTGTAAAAGAAGTTTCTAAACGGTACACAAATTATTTTGAGTACCCAAATGTGTCTCACATATAAACACAGGAATAGGTGTTTGATTCTCCAAGTCCTCTGACAGTGAAGATTTGGTCAGAAGTTTGATTACCTTGAGGCCAGACTGCTAAATATTAACTGGGACAGGAGATGTTCTTATAGAAATGAATATGAGCCTGGCATAGTGGTGCATGCCCGTAATCCCAGCACTTGGGAGGCTGAGGCAGGGGGATCATTATCAGTTCAAGACCAGTCTGGGCTACAAAGTGAGCTCAAGAGCAGCCTGAACTGCATAGCCAGACCCTGTCTCAAACAGACAAAAAAAAAAAAGAAAGAAAGAGAGAAAGAAAGAAATGCAGCTATGAGGAGGTTAGATATACACCCAGAAATCAAGTTCTCAGCTCTCTCAGAAGATAGGATTTTCTTCAAGTGTGAAGGGGTACAAAGGGCAGGGGCTGGGTTGTTGTCAGATATCCGAGGGTATCCGAGGGCGCCATAGGAGACCAGAAACTAAAACACCTGGGGTACTGGGGCTGGCCCGCTCTAGCTATGCCTGACAGTTGTTAAGTTTTCAAGAATTTTGTAAGACAGTTTTTCATTTGAGTAAAAGTTCAATCATCACAATTTAAAGTTAAATACCTCATATTAAAAATAAAAGTAATAAGTCATCAAATTTTATCAATGCCCAGTTCTTCCAGTAGTTTTTACTATTGTATGTGCCATTGAGCTTAGGTATGCTGTTTCCATCTATACGGTGAGAATATTATTTATAAATAGCACGCCACTATGCATTTCTTTCTAATTACTTTCAGTAAATTCCTAAAATGATGGGTGAGAGCATGTACACAAGAGCAACTGGCAAAGACTGAGGCTTGATTTTTGGCTTTGTTGTCTAGACCAGGGATCGGCAACCTCGGGTCTGTCTGGTGTCTGTTGTTATAAATAAGGTTTTATTGACTAGCCTCATTTATTTGTGAATTGTCTAAGACTGCTTTTATGTTGCACCAGCAGAACTGGGTGGTTTTGGCAGGCACATTATGGCCCACAGAATCTAAAATGTTTAGTATCTGGTTCATTGTAGTAAAGGTTTCCCTTTCATGTAGACATAGCAACATAAGTGTGCTAAAACCAAGAGATTTTAGTTTAATGAATGTAATCTAATTGAGGCTGAAAATAGCTTAATAGTAGAAAGCATGTCAGACTCAGCGAGGTTTTTCTTTGGTAAAAACTGCATCATTTCACCCCTATGTGTATCAAACAAGCAGAAAATAACTATTATCAAATGTGAGAACGTGGAGAAGTTGGAATCCTTGCGTATAGTCGGTGGGAATGCAAAACGGTGCAGCTGCTGTGAAAAGAAATACAGTGGCTCTTTGCAAAATTAAAAATAGAGCTATTGGATGACCTAGCAACCCCACTTCTGAGCAGACTGTAGATTCAGAAGCACTTAGAATCCTGAGGTGCTTTTGTGCTCATACTCATGCTCTTAGCAACACTATTCACAATAGCTAAGATGGAAGCAACCTAAGTGTCCATCAGCAGATGAGCAGATAACAAGTGTGGTACACATGTATGGTGGGATATCACCCAGCCTTAAAGCAGCAAGGAAATCTTGCTGTATACTACCACATGGGCAAACCTCGAGGCTATATACTGAGTAAAATAAGACAGTCACAAAAATTGACTTACATGAAGGTTTTAGAGAGGTCAAACTCATGGAAACAGAAAGTAAAATGGTTGTTCCCAGGCATTCAGGGGAGGCGAGAATAAGGAGTTATTGTTTTATAGGACAGAGTTTAAGTTTTACAAGATGACAAAGTTCTGCAGGTTAGTTGCACAATGATATGAATACACTTAACACTATTGAACTGTACGCTTAAAAATGGTTGGGGTGGCAAATCCTATGTGTCTTGCATTTCAGTTATAGAGTTAGTGGATTGATACACAACTGTATTAGTCAAATCATCTTTTAATTATCACTGTACGTTGGTTATGGACACAAGAATTGAGCAAAAATCAGCAAAAGGATTTTGTGAGAATCAGCTGGTCATGTGGATTCTGTCATAGAAAGAAATTGCATAGTTTTATCATTTGTAAACTGTGATCCAGTTTACACCAGTAAACATTGGAGCAAATGTACGTACAAATGTGGGTTCATACATGTGCCCACGAAGAGCTGGTTGTTAACATTTACCAGCCTATCAATGTCAGGATTGGGCTGTCACCAGGAACTGACCGACTCTGGTAGAAGGTCACTGGCTTGGGTTCAGTTGCCCAGGTTATATTTATATGCCCAGGTTATACCGTAGTCAGTGGACACCGGCACTATTTGAAGGCCCCCAGAAAACTTGCTTAGACCTAGTAGTCTCACCTTCTCCCTGTGCTAAATGAGGGACAGAATTGTCACCTGTAAGGTTATTTTCTGCTGTAAAAGTTTATGACCATATCAAACTGTAGACTGCATGAAAATAGAACTTTGTTTCATTTTTGTATTTCTAAGAGTACTCAGTTTCGGTTTTTGTACGTGCAACTAATGTTTGTTAAATTAAGTTAAAAAGCATTTTTCTGAAAACGTTGGGTGGATTCTTAAAGATGGTAATAGCTAAGGTTTTCTGTGTTACTATTCACCACTTGCTTTATATTATGTAGTTATTTTAATGCTGTGCAGTAGGTACAGTTGTTAATGCCACTTATTATAAAGTAAATGAGATTCCAGAGATCTTGCAGCTAGCAACAGGCAAACTGGGATTGGATTTTAAGTCTGCCTCCCTTTACAAAAATCCTCTTAACCTCTATTTCACACTGCTTCAAGAATTAAGGTTTGCCCGGAAATGTCACTCACGTGGAAGTCCCCTACAAGGCCAGCAAGTGAGGGAACAAGCACTTCTTTACACCTGTCCCTCACAGTCCTAGAAGTGTTATCATCTGCTAGAGTTTGCATGTTGAATATTTCCTAACACACCCTCATGCTAGTGTTCCCCAGGGTGGTGCTATTGGAAAAAGATAGAATCTTTAGGAGATCGAGCCTAGTGGCAGATTGTTAGTCCACTGCCGAAGCTCGTTAAGGTCTCGGAGGGAGGTTGTTGGATCCCAGAGTCCTCTCCCTTTGCTTTCTGACTATCAGATAAGCAGTTTGCTCTGCTGCAGGTCCTGCTATGATGTGCTGCTCTCACCAGAGGACAAAAGTCAGCGAGACACTTGATCTTGGAAAGGAATTTCCAGAGCTGTGAACCAAAGTGAACCTTTCCTCTCTTTTAATTCCCTCAGATATTTTGTTACAGAGGCACAAAACTGACTAGCATATTATCTGAGTCCAAAATTTTACTAGGAATCAGAATCATTTGCAGTTCTTGTACAATCCAGATGTCTGGGCCTTGCCCCAGACTATTGAATCAGAATGCCTGCAGCTGGGGCCATGAACCTGCGCTTCTGTCTGAGCTTTTGTCTTCCATTTTGATTTGAGAGAAGCAGCAACCCAAAGCAGGTGCTTCCAGACATGTTTAACCACAAATCAGGGTTAAGAAAGCATTTTACACTGTGACCCAGCATTCATGTATGTGTGCCCACAAAAATGTGAACATTCTGGTAATTTTCTACTCTAATCCATACTACATTACCGGTCAAGATTCCACCCGTTAGAAAATCAGCCGGTCAACTCTCCAAATTCCTGCCACTCGTATAACACTGGTCAAGATTCACATGTTGGTTTTATGACCTTCTGTTGAGTCACAACTTACAGTTTATAAAACACTGATTTAGAAAATTTATGCTTGCACCACATGCCTTTTTTCCCTTATTTAAATGTTTCTATACCAATGAGGCAAAAAAAGTCAACTGTCATTCTTAAATATTTCAGTTGTCTCTCTTGGTTACTATAGGCAACACTAGATTGACTCCTTGTGTTCCCTTGTCCTGAAGGAAAAGGTTTTGTTAAGTGTTTCTGAAAGCTTTGTTAAACCAGTAATGTCCATCTGCCTTAGCACTTCAGCAAAATATTGGCCTTGGCAGCTACAGCTTTTGCCACATCAGTGAGCCCCTGGCTCTTTAGTGCTGGGGAAGCTCCCAAGGCTCAGCTTTGTCTGGGTGTCCCCTATTTCACTCTACATGGGGTTTGTTTAGGCTTTGGGCCAGCTGGCTGTCATTCCTACTATAGGTATGAATGGGAATAATTTTCCAAGCATAAGCTTGTGAGTTCTTTTTGCTCCTGAGATTATCTAGCAAGGAGAACTTCTGAATGAGTCCTTCTTGGATTTAAATGAGAAGGGAGTTTTATTTTCCCACTGCTGTTGAAACCTCAGATATTTTCCTTTCACAAGTCCTTTATATTTCATTCAGAAATAAAGATACAGAAGCCCTTTTGAGGTCTATTTTTATGGCATGAGTCTGTAAGCCAAAAATAGAAAATTCAGTGAGGTTGCAGAGAGCTACTTTTGGTAGTCAGAAACAAACTCCTAATTTATGTTAGTGAGGAAGTCTGTCTTTTATATTGTTGCTGCTTTCTTTCTTCTTTTTTTAAATTATTTCTTTTAGTCACCTATTTTCACACATTTATTAGGAGCCTACCATGTAACAGGTGCCAGGGTAAAAGTGTAGTAGGAAAGTATCTATCCTGATACTTAAGGGATGACAATATAGTGGTGGCAGTGGGAAGAATCCAGCTAATCAACTATCATAATGTTACAATGAAAGAGGTGTCTCAATCAGGAGAGGCAGTCAGGTTCTGAAGAGGCGATATGACAGCTAAGTCTTAAAGGTTATGCAAAAATATAAAGAAGCCAAGGAATGGAAACGTAGAGAATTTGCTTCAGTTAGAGCTCACTGAGAGTAGAGTATGTGGTAGACGCCCACTCATTTGGAGCGCAATCACAAAACACTGAAGTGAGGGGCACAATGAAGTGGTGTATGGAATTCATCACACTGGGATGGGACCTTCGAGGAAAATATAAACTATGCACCGGGATTGACGAGAGGTAGGGCGGTCTACCAACTCCTACCCTCATGGGATATGCATGTGATGAGGGGAGCATGAGTTTGTGTGATAGAGAAAAGGCTGGGGTGGCAGGAATTTGGAGAGTTGACTGGCTGATTTTTCTAATGGGTGCACATCCTCATTCGCTGCTGCCCCTGATAATGGGGGGGTGGATGTGGGGGTTCTAAGTGTCTTATACTGTTTTTTAGATGTTCTTCATTTCATGTGAAACTTGAATTCTGCTTGTTTTCCTCAAATCAGCTCTTCTTTCTTATAATTCTTTCCACAGTTGGATAGATTCTTTCCACAGTTGGATATAGGCACTGAATCTAGTCTCAGTGTTTTTGTGTTGGGAATGTTCATTTGTTTCTATGTTCTTAGTTTTAGTAAAAAGTTAAAATGGTCTCCACGGGGGCTACCCCCTTGATGGTATTTTGAATCTTTGTGTGAGGTAAGTGCAGTTTGCCACACCGTCTGTTACAGTGTGGAAGCAAGTGCTGCATCATTTTCAATGGCAGCTTGTGTGAAAATCAGCTTTTGCTTGATAAAAAGATTTTTAGAACTGCTTCTTAGGTTTTCTAATTCCTAGTTTTATGAGTGTAGGAAGCTAATCAGAATTATATTCATTTATTCATGATCAGTAGGCAGTAGAGACTAAGTCTCATAATTCTAATGTGAAGAAGGTTATACATGATACAAGAAAAATGTGGATAGGAAAATTATTTAACAATTTTCAAGCAAAATATGACATTTAGAAATAAAAGTTATCAATAAAATAAGATTTTCTCCTCATAATTTCTTCTTAAATTACATAATCAGATTAGAATAATTTTCTTTCTAATAAATTATGTAATTTGTAATGGAAACTAGTTTCTGGGGTAAATTGAATTTTAGTGTAATAGATAAAGTGCAATCACTTCTGGAAATAACAATTGAATGTTAGTTTGTCTTTTATTCATATTTTCTAGATTCTACTTTCAAATACTTGCAGTTAATTTATAGTTTCTGCCCCTCTAACACTAACTCTGATTCTAATATTGGAATTTATCATTTTTTATTCTTTCAAAGTTGGCATGCTGAGATTGCTTCTTTAACAGATGCAGCCTATTGTTTCTTCCGATCAGAAAAGGTTCAGTAGTAAACAGCTGCTTCAAAGGAGAAGATTATGGGAAGAATTTTGAAATGCACTGAAGAAGAAATACTTAAATAGTAGTTGAAAAAATATAGGGATACTTCATAACTAGTATGTGTTTTATATCTCATATTCAGTTTTTTCTTTACTTTGAACTTTGGGCTAAACAACCCATTCTTTGAGGATAGTATAGCCTTAAATTAAAAACAAAATACTTTCAGGGGTAAAAGCCATGAACTTCATTATAACATTATGTCATATGAAATTCAGTCATGAGGCTGGGCCACGCAGAAAGAATAATTTACAAGGCGAACTGACTGCACTTACTAACAAGACACCATAGGAATGCATATCATAACATTATAAAGAATATTTATACAGATATTATCAGATCTGTTCCAAAAGGGAGACAGATCATTACAATTAGGATAAAAGACTAAATCATCACGCTTGGTGCCATTTGCAGGACTTATTTCCTGAAACATATCCATGCCCAGTGTTTATGTAGATATTTAATATTTCTTTGAATCCAAACTTTAATCATTTTTGTACTTAATCTTTAGCACCATTTGTCCCCAAGTTATAGCCAGCATACTACCAGCTATTGATGTTTCCATGACTACAAATAGCATCCTTTTCTTTTGCACAATATTTCAACATAAGTTACAGAAATGTTAGAATTTTAGAAACTTCTAAATCGTCTATGTGTAGAGTGCCTTTACACTCCAAAATCAGTTAGCTATGTTGAGCACTGATAAATGTTTAGTAACCCCTTCTCTACAGAAAAAAATTCTAATTTGAAGCATTTGATATTTTTTGTGGTGTAAATACTTTCAGCATGACCAATTTGAAGCTTTTAATATAAGGTCTTTGCTGAATGTGGCATTATTTTTAATGTATTTCCACCACACTGATATAATACATGCAAATATCTTTAAAAGCAGGGTCCATAGTATATGTAGTAAAATAATTAGTGATGTTTCACATATTTCTTATTGCTTTTAGTGCAATTTAATTTTAAATTTATATAATTTAACTTTTATTATCAACTGTTTTGAAATAGAAGTTCCTAAAAATTTAACAATCAGTTTTCATGACAGCTGGTTCTAGTCAGCTGCAGTGTACTACAGGACCATTAAGGTATTGCTATTGTTAATTTATACCGATAATATCAAGGTGAGGAAATGAGCTCAAAAAGAAGGAGAAATTAAAATTGTTGACCACCTATTTGAGGCCACGTATGATGTTAGTTAATAAGTTATAACTCATTTAACCTTCAGAACAACTCAGTGAGACAGAAACTGGTATTTTAGTTTAACACTTCCAGAACTATATTTTACCAAGTGTCATAATGCTATTTAGGGACAAAATGAGAGTTAAAACCTAGGTCTCTGGCTTGTAGGATTCTTCCTTTTGTCTATACCAGTATCTCTTCCCTTGCAGTTTACACACACACACACACACACACACACACACATGATATTAGAACAGTAGAGGTAATCAGATGAGACACTAGAAGATACAGCCACAGACTGTATGCCATTGAAAGCACTATTTTCTAGTAGGGAGATGGCTACAGATTTGAGAAATTCTAAGGTATAAACAATGAGTAATTGTGACTCGGTTGATCATATTTTAAAAATACATAGTGATTTGAATTTTTCAGTAGTTAAAAAGGCTATCTAAAACTTAGTCTAAGCACAGCAGTAGGAAGAAGGATACAACGAGGTTGATATTATCGGCATTTCCAGTGTAGTACAGTAGTTATAATAGCGAATAGTAAGAAACAGGGATGGGTAAAGAGCATGAAGCTACCCGCATTAAAAATAATCCCCTTTGGAGAACTCAGTGCTGTTAGAATTGATGGTGCAATACAGAGGTGAGACACATGTTCACTGCTGCTCACTGAAAGGATATCTAAGGTGAATCATTTATTTGAAATCAGTAACTTACTTTTTAAAGTTGTATGTTGGTTTCGTTGGACATCAACAATAAAAAGTCAACATAAAACAGGCTAACCTCCACCACCAATTCATGGATTCTTGAAGATCATTTTGAGGATGAAGATGATACCATACAAAGTTACACACAAAAGGCCTAGTACAAATGCTGTGAGAGAACAAACATCCTGAATAACAAAAGATTCCAGCTATCACCAAGGCACTTTGTTAGAAACAATGAACAGGGACTTAAAAGAGAAAGATCTACTTTGTAGGAAATTTCCATGCAAGGACATCCATGAATTCAAATTATTTTAAGTGATCTTCAAACAATACACGTTTGTGAGAATTTCTGTTTAAATATTATGGTATTTACAAATTAATGTTGGAATACTTTGCGTATACACAGACGCGTTTAAATGAAGTCCTGGGCATTTCACTTAGTATGATTAAGATCAAAATGTCTGCTGAGCATGGTGGCACATGCCTGTAATTCCATCACTCGGGAGGCTGAGGCAGGAGGATCGTTGTGAGTTCAAGATCAGCCTGGGCTACAAAATGAGCTCAAGGCCAGCCTGAAATGCATAGTGAGACTGTGTCTCAAAAAAAAAGACCAAACTAAATAAATAAATAAATAGATAGATAAATAATCAAAACATCCAGAACCATTGAGCTATAAATCTATCAGCTTGTTGGCCCAGTGGAAACTATACTCAAGACTGAAAACTCCTTTCAGTTGTGAATGTTACAGGTATTTTGGGAATGCACATTATCATACTACTTGCTTCATGATCTCCAGTTTTCTGGTTTACTGAACTTCTATCATAATGAAATTTCTTCGTTCAAAAGTATGTCACCAGAAATGACATTTTGAGCAAACACCAAATCTAAGCAGAGATTTCCATGTTTCCTGTCCACACTCTGCATGGAAGCCTCAGGAGAAGGGTGGTCTGGGTGTGGTCTGCAGATTGGTTTTTGTACAGGAAGAATGCTCCCTTCCTTTCCTTGGAGCCCCAGGAGCTCCGTGTCACATTGCCACTAGCATCGTAGTCTCAGAAGGGCCTGGAAGGTGGGGCTTTGTCAACTGTCTCACTTCCTTGCTTGCTGCCACACAGGTGAGTGAGGGTGACAAGTGGCCATCACCTACCATCCCAGAGAACCCCCAACAGGACCATTTCTGAATGTGGTGCCGAACCTGCCTCTGTTACACTACACACTTGATGAAACCAACCCAGTAAAAACAAAATTGTCTCATTAAATTATTTTCAAGTAAATAATTTGTTCTAGAAAATAAAGAACTCATGTGCAAAAGACTTGAAAACCATAAGAACAGAGTCAGATTTTACCACATCAATTTATCTTAATATATTTTAGTATCTTTTTAACATGGCATTTTTTCACTGGTAATGTATGCCATTAGTATCTAGTATGTAAACAATTTAGCCTAGTACTCTAAGCAATAAATGTTTTAATTGTTACATTCCATGGAATTTATTAGAAGGCAGACTCGTTGTATATCTAATACAAGGGTAGTTATTATTAGAAGTCTAAGCAAATCTAATTAAAACACTTTAACAACTCAACAGTTTCCCACACCAGTCTGTGACAGTTGAGTGTAGATGTGCTGTATATCATGTGGTTTGTTTTGCTGTACCTCAGTGTAACTATTACTTTGATGACTTTTTGTCCAAAGTACAGAAATCTAGGCTAGGCTAGCCCAGTTCTGAGTTATTGTCTGGTCATTCAGCCATAACATATCAAGAAATCCTCCTCCCACAGTGCCCTATCTTTTTCTATTTTCTGTCTATTGCATTATTGTTCACATTATTAAAATATAGTAGAGATCAGCAGAAAATTTATCTTTCTCTTCCTAAGAATGTCTCATATATTTTTCTGAGTGCATAAGCATTATAATGGTAGAGAATTCCAAAGAATAGACATAACAGGAAGCATCTAAATCAATATCCAAAATGCCAGAACCATTAATACTTAATAGGAGAGAGAAGCGGATTGTAGTTTTGAACATTTATTTTAGGATGTTTTTAAAAAATGGAAGAAAAAAATTCTTGTTTTAGCAAAGGAGAGGCAGAAGCCAAGAGTTTTGAGGAAACTTGTGTAGGAAAATATTGGAAGAGATGGCCAATAGAGGACATTGAACCTGGCCACACTACGTTAAAGTCCCTGGTACAACTCTTCTTATTGTGTCTCTGTCACCTGAGATGAGTTACGTGACTCTTTGCCCCAATTCCCTCATCTTTAAAATGCGTATAATAGTACTTGTCCATTGAACCTTTTTATTTTATTTCATTTTTTTGGGTACTGGGAATCAAACCCAGGACCTTGCACTTGCCAGCAGGCACTGTGCTACTGAGCTATATTCCCGGCCCACTGAGCCTTTTTAAACATGAAATAATTTGATAAAAGTAGAGTGCTTGACTTGGTAACCCATCAATAAATATTAGTTATTACTATACAATCAGCCATATTGAAAACACTCTAATGGGATTCTCACCTCACTGTAATTCCTGTAGTCACTATAGCACTGCCCACTGGAGGTCATGTGCTATGGTGCTGAGCCAGTATGGCACTGAGACAATATGGCCCTGGCCATTGGAGGCCATGTGCTAAGCCTCACCCTTCTTCCTCTGAATCAAATTATGACTTCCTACTTCCCTTTTGTAATATCCTGTTTCCTTTTCCCATGCTCCCGCTCAATCCAGGTTTGCCACATCAGGTGGTCCACCCCATAAACCCCGCCTCCAACTTGCTCCTATTTAACCTTTGACCCTAGGCCAGGCCTTCAGCAGCTCCACGTCCGTCTTTCCTACCGTGGTCTTCTCCATGCCCGCAATAAAGGCATTTTTATTTTTGTTCTACTCTTATCTGCACCAAAAAGCTATCACACTCCCTTATGGCCCACTACATACACTAAAAGAACATATAGTTCACATCAGACCATTATGATAATTTGACAAATATTTGATGCTTTAATTAAATGGATGCCCATTCAGGTGATTGTTGATATTACACAGTTGTGAGCAATATTAATATGTTGGATTATTGGCTTACACATGATGCTGTCACAGATATTTCGAAAGGACTTTTATGAACTTTGTCACTGATTCTCTGAGATGAATGCCCAATTTTTATTCTCATTTAGAAAGAAACCACAGGTATACATATGAAATGTATGTAATATACTTTCCTCTTGGAAATAAAAACTGGACTAAGTTTTTACTTAGAATAATTTCTAGTGTGAATTAGTTAGGATTTTTAATGCTTTACTGGCCAAAAATTCAAGTATTACCTTTCAATCCTAGTAAAACAAAAAAGCCACATATCCAAATTGCTCAATAAAATGTAAATGATAATAGCATTCTGCTTCTAATTTTGAAAATATAGTAAGCTATATGTAACAGCATTTTATATTTTCCAGCACTGAGTAGGCAGCTGATACATTTTTTAAATAAATGAGAAATATAGAGAGAGATAATTTTAGTCCCAATTCCAAAATTCAACATGTATACTACAGTGCTTTAAACTTTAAAATCACAATTTTAATATGCAGTGTAAGTAGAAGAGAAAGGAATACCACACTGCTCTCTTTAGAGTCAAAGTCTTCCTTGTCTTTCTCACATTCCATTTTCTGTGGAGGATGAGAAGAACAATTTTCTGGCTTTTATTTAAGGAAGTGGTACTCATATCATTCAACCTGGCGAGAAGCCATTGTCTGTGAAATATCTGCCATAATGACCATGTAGCCACTAACAGTTGTTGTACATTTACAATGGTGCCATCTACAGTTCTGATCCCATCACAGATATTCATCACAGTCTATGCGGAAGCCATGGTAGTACAGGGAGGAAGCAGAGCACAGAGATCTTTCCAATGAACCCATGTTGCCTTGTTACTGAGCACCAGATCTAATTCTGAACTTGGGCTTCCTGTCTTCCAAGTCAGTTTTTAACAACTTACTTCTAGCGTACATAGTAAATGTTTACTAAATCGTAACTACTTCAGATCATTTAGTTGTTGTTGGAGCTTAGGATATAAGGGAGGGAGAGGTGAGTGGAGACTGGAGAGACACTCAGAGGCCAGGCCAGGAGAGAGTTTGGAATCAAGATGAACAGCAAGGGCTTCACCTTGAAGCCTTATATTGGCGTCTTGGTTACTTTTTTCTCGTTGCTGAGACAAAATACCCAACACCCAAAATGAAGGAAGGAAAGGTTTATTTAGCTTACAGTTTGTGGAGGTTGCAGTCCCTACGTGGCTAGCTAGGAGGCAGATGGCAGAGGGCAAAGGTTCATGATGACAGAACACAGCAAAAACCACAAGAGCAAAAGGGAGGAATGGGGAGCAAGCAGCCTCTTTTCTTCCCTTACATTGTAAACAGGCTACTCCCACCCAAATGATGTGTAGCTCTCACATAATCTCCATGTCTTCCTCTTCCATAGGCTCAGGATGTGTACAAAATAAGCACCCTAGCTTCCTGCTGAGTCACTCAGCCAAACCTCTAGACTCCCCAAGTTGACATAATATATCAACCATAACACTCCACCCCTTGTCAACTTGGCAACCAGACACATTTTTTTTAAACCAGTTTTCAGATACAAAGACATATTATATTAGAACCATAACATTTCTCCCGCTAAAGATACATGTACATCCCTTTATGTAAAAGGCATTTAATCCATCTGTAAGAGTTGCCAAATTCCACAGTTTCAGCATTGCTGGAAAGTCCGAATCCCAAGTCTCCTCCAAGATGTAAGGCAAACTCTTTAGTTACAAGCCCCCGTACAAATGAAAATTAAATACTTCCAACATTTAAAGGCACAAAATAAACATTACCATTCCAAAAGGCACCAGCAGGGGAATATAGAGCACTGGGACCAAAGCCAGTCCAAAATCCAGCAGGGCTAACATTGTGTCCTGTAATTTCACATCCAGCATCTGAAGCAACATGTTATACATTGTGAGCTCCAAAGGGCTTGTATGAGTCCACCCCTATGGCACTTCTGGTGGTTACAGCCTCCACGGCTTCTCTCTTAGGCCCACTTTGCTCTCTTCTTGCAGCTTTCCTCTGATGATCCACGGTCCTGTCTTTTCTAAACTTCTGAGGTCTTCAGTGCACCTTTTGCTTCACACTCACAGCCTCACACACTGCCCACTCAGGGACACACTGCCTGGCCTCCCAGGCCTTCTGAAATCTGGGTGGAAGCCTCTTTAACATCAGAACTCTTGTATTCTCCATGTACCTAAAGCCAGGGCCACATGGATGATGCCATGGTCTGCTGCCACCTGGAGCAGTAGCCAAACTTTTCTCTCTCTTGGCTATATGGATTGAGTGCCTGGATTGCTGGGCACTCTAAATCCAATTCTGAGGAATAAATTCTCTATGCCGCCTCCATTCTGGAACTTGGTGTGGCTGCCACCCGCCATTCTAGAACACAGCTCTTTGTAGCTTTCTTCTCAAGGCAAGGTCTTTCAACTTTGCAGTTTTGACACTGTAAAGGTTGGGGACTTGCTTCTTGTGATGCCCATAGGCCATCTTTTTTATTCTCTTGTTCCCTCTTAGCAATAGAGATCTCCTCAGCCTTATCTTTGTAATCTACAGCTTTACTGGAGTTTACATTCTGGCCAAGCTCACAACATTTTAAATCATCCTGCTGGGCTCTTTGCTCTTGATTGTCAATATAAATCTGGCTAAAAGCCTCCAACAATAGCAATGCCACTGCCCCAACATTCAACTGCCCTGAAACTTTTTTTGCCAGACTAATCAGTTCGCTGCAGCCCTTAATCTCAGTCTTAGGCAAAGTCTCTGGACATGAGCAAAATGCAGACAAACTTTCTGCCAAGCCATAACACATATTGTCTGGAGTCCAACAACCGATGCAGTCCTTCTTTCCAGCAGAAACCTTCCGAATCCAGTCTTTACCAGCAGGATTTCTATCAGCCTTCTGGTCTTCCAAGCTCTGACCAGAATCTCCCAGACAGGGGCTGGGGATATAGCTCAGTGGAATAAGCGCTTGCCTAGCAAGCGCAGGGTCCTGAGTTCGATCCCCAGTACCGCCAAAAAAAAAAAAAAAAAAAAAAAAAACAGAATCTCCCAGACAGAACAGCTGAAGGTGTTCCAGATCTACTCTTTCAGGCGACATCTCTGAACCCTTCCAAACTCTTCCTATAAGCAATTTGCAAAGGCTCTTGAACCACATGGTCAGGTATAGTCACAGCAACGACCCCACTCCTGGTAGCAAATTCTGTCTTGGTTACTTTTTTCTCGTTGCTGAGACAAAATACCCAACACCAAAATGAAGGAAGGACAAGTTTATTTAGCTTACAGTTTGTGGAGGTTGCAGTCCCTACTTGGCTAGCTAGGAGGCAGATGGCAGAGGGCAAAGGTTCATGATGGCAGAACACAGCAAAAACCATGAGAGTGAAGGAGAGGAATGGGGAGCAAGCAGCCTCTTTTCTCCCCTTACATTGTAAACAGGCTACCCCCACCCAAGGGACATGTAGCTCTCACACAATCTCCATGCCCTCCTCTTCCACAGGCTCAGGATGTATACAAAGTAAGCACCGTAGCTTCCTGCTGAGTCACTCAGCCAAACCTCTAGACTCCCCAAGTTGACACAATGTATCAACCATAACAATTGGTATCAGCCAAGTAGGAGCATTGGCGGGGAGCAGGAGTGACACAGTGAGAGTGGAAAGAAGAAACGGGAACCCAATCTCTCTTTATTGATTTTTTTTTAACCATCATGTAATAATTACATATATTTGTGGGGTGTACTGTGTTGTTTTTACAGATGTATCCATGGTGCAGTAATCAAAGTATTCAACATAGCACCTTCTTTACACATTATCCTTTCTTTGTGGTGAGAACATCCAAAAATCCTCTCTTCTAGGTGTTTTGAAATATTACACATAATATTGTTAATCATAGTCACCCCTGTGCAATAGGACGTCAGAACTCATTGCTGCCATCTAACTGGGACTTAGTATCCACTGGCCAACCACTGTCCACACCCTGTCCTACTTTGGGGAGCCGCCCTGCTACTCTACTATGAGATCAGTTTCTTTAGATTCTATGTAAGAGTGAGATCCTGCAGTGTTTCTCTTTCTGTGCCTGGTTTATTTCAATTATAGTATTTTGTTTTTAAACATTTTTTAAAAAACATGGATAGGAAAAAGAGTCCAGGAGTCAGTCTGGAAAAGGCTGGTCAGGGAAGTCAGAGGATAACCAAGGAAGAATATTTTTCTAGAATACAAGACAGAACACTTGAAGATGTGGGAGTGGCAAGGAGCATCTACTACTGCAGGGAAATTAAGTAAAAGAGTGAAACACTATACTTTAGGTTTATAAACCTAGAGATTACTGAAATTATCTTGGCAGTAGTAATTTCAGTAGTATAGTTGAAATAGAAGTGAGTTGCAAACAACTGTGGGATATACAGGAAAATGTGGGAACAGGAAGCACAAACAGCTTTTCCTGGATGGGAATACCATTGAGAAGGGGAGGAGTAAGGATAAATCACAGATAGGTTCTTCTTACAGATGGAACAAATCTGAAAACGTTTACCTGGTGCTAAAAGAACAATGTAGTTCAATGTAGTTAAGGGGAAGCAGATGATGTAGGAAATGGAAGACAATGACAATTAATTAATTGACAATGTAAAGCCTTTGATTAATTGAGAGCAAATGAAATCTAAAAAACAGGAGAAGCCAATCAACTTTCTTTCTGTAGGACATGAGGAAAAGATGCCACAGTTATAGATAATCCTATCTCTGCAGGGAATGAATGTGAGAAAGATCTTTCCAGAAAGACGCCACTTTTTTTCCCTTGTGAAGTATGAGGAAGTCTCATCTGTGGAGGGAAAGAGGTTAGGGGTGGGAGATAATGCCTGCAAAGAGTGATGGGTGTTAGGAAGAGCAACTGCAGGTCATGGGAAAGACAGCTTAAGCTGAGGGTGCGCCAGTGGCCCCTCAGAGTTTAGCTGAGGAAAGGGGCAGTGTGTATTCTGCATAACTTTCTGCCCAGGAATCAGGGTGTGGGCACATAGAGGATAAATGACAGATCTGGGAAAGCTTTTCCATTGGCAGGGCTGGAGCAAAGGCAAGGGAATTGTTTCTGACAAGAAATTCCCTGAAACTGTAGGGACAAGTAGAGGGGGATATGCACAAGGATGTAGGGCATGACCTAAGTGGTTGACCTGCCTGATGGTTATAGAAATGACCACACGCTTACTTTGTACTATGTACTTGAGGATGTTGCCCTTTGTAAAACCTCTGTATGCATTTACTGTGTGTCCCTAGACCCCGTTACCCTTAGCTCACCCCAGAAACAAAGGCTAAGATCCCAATTAGCAGAGATCACTCTAATCAGTGAAACAGTTTTTTGGGGGGCAGCAGCTTACTTTTATAAGATGAACACGGCACACACACCCTGCTGAGAAACTTGCTGAGCTTTCTGAGTTTCTGCTGCCTTGCAGCCTACCACCTGGTAGCTTCATCCCTGCCTTCTCCTCACTATAAATAAACATCTGCTTTGCAGTACTTTTATTTCTGACTTCCTCATTCTTTGTGGGACCTGACTTTCCTATTTTTAGCCAGAGGCCTTTGGCTTTTAGCCAGTCTCACCCAGCTTCGTTCTTCACTGGAATGAAGGGTCTTTTCATGGGAGACCTGTAGCTCCCCAGATCCCCCCACCTGATGCTACATAACAGTGTGCTATAAATTTTAGATTGGAACTAGAACAGGAGTTGGCCATGGCTTGGAGAGGGGAGTGGGTGATGATGGCCTGTAAGAAAACAGAGATGGTCAGAGCATTTGAAGCTTCAGTGAGCTCAAAGATAAGACATTTTGGGAGCAATGGAGGGAGAATTTGGAAGAATGAGAGCTGTGATCGGTGGAAAAATAAGTCTGGTTCAGATGAAGGTGGCCCAGGGTGTGACCTGAGCATGAGGTGCCTAAAGAGGAACCAAGGTAGAGACTGTGCTCAGAGTTGAAGTATCTCAGAACAATTTAGATCTATGACTTAATAAACTCCAATTTCTTTTTAAGTGAATGTTTTGCTTATCCAGAAGCATGAGGGTTGCATAACTCAACTAAAGCAATGGTGGGATCTGTTTGATAATAGCTAACTTGGACTTGTTATGTGTTCTTTAATCAGCAACTCAGGATGCAGAAATGTTCAGGCAGGATCATTCTTGGTCGGTCAGCTAACTAGTACAACATAAACCTCTAAACGTATTCTGGCCCAAACAGGACAGAAGAAGTGATGTAGACTATTTAGCCCTAGAACTACACAGGTATTTAACTGGACATTTTGGGTCTTTCTTTTAAGAGGATAGGATTTAACACAATCTAGATAAATTATATTTTGCTGTTTTTCCACTGCTTTTGAAAAATTTTTTAGCAAGGCATCTCAAAAGTATATTCAAACTTAGAAATGCACAAAGGATCACTTAGTGATACATTAGACACCTGTAAAACTCAGATGAAGGAATTCTGACTAAGGACAGATAACAGAGAGTACCAGCCCAAGGAGAAGAGAGGAGAAGATGCTTACTAACCAAAACAAGAGAGGCTGCTGGCCCCAAGATCAATGACACCAAAGTGGAGTGTTCTGTCTTCTTCTCAGAACAAACTCGCACTTTTTCTTACTCCCTTGTGATTGATAATGAATCCCAATCTTCTCATCGGCTGGATTTAGATACTGGAAATCATTTTCCTTTATGTGTCTGACATCCTCATAAGTCCTGTACACATGTCAAAAGTCACCAACACCTCTTAATCTATCCTTAGCACATCTCTGACAGCCTAAAGAATGATCCTCTGCTGCTGGCAGTTACAGTAGAAAAAGTCTGCAAGGCCATTCAGCCTCAGAGAGTCTACCAGAGGAGTGATTTCCTTGGAAATTGCTAGGGCTGCCTGGGAGTGCTTCTGGGGATTGGGTAATGAGATGAGATTTTCATAAGAATTTGCCCCCTTTTGACTCCAAAATAAGATTATTTGAAATGCAATGCAACTAGCTGACATTTTAAAAAGCAGATCAGAAATACAGGGTTTTGTTTTAGAGATTAGAAGCCTGCAGGAATTGAAATGGTCCTAGTCCCCTCATACACATGCACACACATACAGTACATATTCACATACTTAAGCTTTTTGAAATTTCTATTTAAACACAAGTAGTCTACCTTCTACTTTCATGTCATTTTTTGGAAAAGATTCCACATAGTAAGAAAATGTACAATACTTGTGTTTCTGAGATTGGCTTATTTAACTCAACATGATGGTGTCACATTCTATCCATTTTCCTACAAATGACATTATTGTGTTCTTTATGACTGATTAATATTCTATTGTGTGGATATATATACATGCCAGTGTTTCTTTACCTGGTCAACTGCAGGTGGAAACCTAGGCTGGTTCCATATCTTGGCTACTGTTAATTTTGCCCCTTTAAACATGGGCATGCAGGTGTCCCCACAGTTCACTGATTTTAATTGTAAAAGTAACTTTTCTTAAATGAATACACTACTCAATATACAAAGTTGGCAGATTGACAGGTTGAGATGTGGGCAGGAGGGGTTTGAAGGTGCTAGGAAAAAAAACCCAAGCCACAAAAGCAAAGACTGGGCCAGTTTCCAAGATACCAGCAGCAACACCCAAGGGAGAAACCAGGTAAGTGACTAGAAACCCAGAAGCTGTAGAAACCTTCAAGCAGAGTAAATTCAGAGTTACACAGCCTGAATGCAAGAACTGGCCCTAACACTTTACTGGTTGATGCACAGAAACTTTTTAGATTGTCTGTTTGTTCTCTCATTTTTAATATTTGGGGTGATAGTATCTATTTCATAGTAATTTTACCCAAGAATATCATGAAATGTGTGTGAAAACTCAGTCTGGTAAAATGAGAAAGAGGCTAATTTTAAATCCATTTCTATTTTCACAAACTTAGGGTTAAGGAGGGAAGAGTTCTGTTTAGGAAGGAGAGGATTCTAAACCTGTTTTGCCAACAGCAGAAAGTTCCTTGTTGGTCTTGAATCAGAAGAAGAATGTTGGCAAGAACTGTTTTGTGTAAACTCTGTTTTTTTGGTGGGGAAACTTTGGAGATTCAGTTTCCTGTTTAAAGCCCTTCTTGCCTGCACATCTGCATGCCTTTCTCTTTCCTTTTCTCTTAGCTTTTCTTCCCTCTTCTTTAAATCCTTCTTTCCATTTTTTCTTCTTTCCTATTTTCTTGCTTTTAAAAATTATGTCCACCTTTTTTTTTTGTTTGTTGAACTTGGACATCAGGAGGACATAACAAAACTTATTTAGGGGGATCCTAGAGAGGAGCTTGCTAAGTTTGAGTTTTCACAGTTGAATCAATAAAAGATAAAAAAGGGAATGTATTGCTCAAAGCTGTGTTATTTGATGTAACTTTGGGGATAAAAAATGAGAGTGTATATACTCTTACAGTAATAACTTCCTTTGCTGGGCATAGTGGCACACACCTGTAATCCCAGCACTTGGGAGGCTGAGGCAGGAGGATTGCCACGAGTTCAAAACTAGCCTGAACTACACAGCAAGACCTTCTGTCAGAAAAAAGTAAACAAAAGAAAACAATTCCCTTTGACCTACATTAGTTCTTTATGATATCTACATTGAAGATATAATCTTGAAAAACATAAGCCTTATAGACGGATATTTTTATTATAGTTTATATGAGAGTAAAGTATTTCAAACAGGCTAATTGCTCAAAGTTAAACAAATGGCAAATTTAACCATGTTAGTAGAATAAAAGATGCAATTACTACGGATTGTGTTTAGGAAGTGTTTTAGTAATAGCAAGGGTATCATGATATAATAGCAAATGAAATCCACAGTTTACCAAGTAGAACAACCATGTGAAAATTAAAGGGAAGAAAGTTCTGGAAGGAAATGAACCACAGTGGCAACAGTTGCTCTTCCTGGAAGAACAGTTGCTTTTTATTCTTTCTACTTTTCTGTGGTTTCTCTATGTTTCTATTCTCCTTGCATCACTTTTATATTTGAAAATATAAAGCCAGCATTAATTTCGGGGAAAAATTGTTGATGCTAATTTTCTTTCTCATCACTATATGTAATTACACAAAACAGTGGTGTAATTCATAGCAAAACAAATTCATTTTGTGCCTCGTAATGTGAATTTGGCTTTTCAGAAGTGTATAGAAACACTTCTATAGATGTATAGGTGTCCCATACGTGTAATAAGTTTCAATGTTCGCAATTCCATATTCATAGGTCACAATTTTGGGAAGAATAAAATGTAAATTATTGAGGAAAATGTTCAGCCCTGTCTTTATGCTGGCACGCATTCAGCAGACTGGCTCTGGGCATCTACATATATCACAAGGGCTCTCTTAGAATTAATCTGGGGGAGTGAACTTTTCTTCAAGATGATCTGATAATTCTTAACTCTAGCTCTTGGTAGCTATGGAAGGTCGTCTTCTTTGTAGAAGTTTGCTGGTGGGACTACAGGTGATTAATATGCCTGGATAATCACTTATAGATATTACAAACATCAATAAGTTATCCAGCTGACTTTCCTGGGAGTGCCTGGGTCCACTGTGACCCACAAAGGGAGGTGGAAAGAACTGACTGTAGCCTTGCTCCAAAGTCTATTTAATTTGAAAAATATTTATCTAGATAAATGTTTTCAGAAGCTCTGGGAAAGATTTAAATGTATTAAATACTCATTGCTAGTTGAGAAGGGGTGGACAGATGACTCCATAACCAGTCCAGAAAGTCAGAAAGGAACTTTTGAGAATGTTTTCAAAGAATTGTATGTTATTATCAATATGTTATTGTATGTTGCTAAAGGGGTAGAGAAAGATAACCACAGTAGAGCCAAATATTATTTTCTCGCTCAACCAAAAATAAAATTTTATAAGGCATTGAAATGATTATGGAAAGTTCCTATTTTAAAATTTATGGCTTCATTTGCAGTCACTGAAAGGTGTGCCATCTCCAAAACCTGATAAAATTGCATTCAATATTAAAATTATCATACAATGAACCATAAAGCTTGCCTGTGAAAATAAATATGACAGATTCAGAATTTGAAAGCAAAATATACAATAGCTGACAGGGACAAATTATGACTTGAATCTGAATTTCCTGCCTATGCAAATGAAGGTGCAGGGAACACTGAGGTCTGTTTATGATGATGGGAATGGTTAAGTGTCTATTCAGTTGAATCTCTCTGATATTTGGCATTAACGTTAGTCCAAACAGAAAGCTGTATTTTATATTCTCGGAGGAGTTTCAGCATAAAATTGAAAATACTGATTTGTTGTCACTACGCTGTAGATCAATCCGCACACATGGATTTTGTACTTTATTTTAAGGGCTTGGATGAAAGATTTTTGTTTCGCTTTATGTTCAAAACCTCAGATCAGCATTCCTCAAAGTTCAATGTACATAAGCATCACTTGGGATAGTCATTAAAAATGCAGATTCAGCAGCAAGCATAGCTAGTCTTCATGGCAGCTGCTGGGATAGTGATTTTCTTGTAAGGGGTAACGAGTGGGAGAAGCTTCAGGGAGCTTACTGGAATGGGTGCATTGCAGCACATGTGTAAACTGTATTGAACACTACACTTAGGAGTTGTATACATTGCTAAATATACTATTTCACAGTTAGAATTTTTAACAAAAATAAAAAGCAAAAGTGCAAATTCTTGGACCAGGCTGCAAAAAATTGTGCCTGAAGGCCTGGGCCCATTTTAACAAGGGTGAAGCTGCTGTTGGTTGGAATGGTATGTCTATGAGATATCAGCCCTGAGTAACAGACACAGGCAGGCAAGAGTTCAGCCTGGCTTAAAATCATTTTGAGAACACCAGCCTATGCCTATTTTTATAGCAAGCAGAATCTCTGCTGGTGCTTTCTACAGTATTCTCAGAAACTGTTGTCTCCGGAAGGCATCCAAGTTAGTCAAATCTTAAAGGCTTTGTCTTTGTAAAGCTCACAGAACAAAAACTGGATAGAGTTATAGTTGTTAGCATCGCAGAGTTACTGTGCTTGAGACCTGGCTTTTCATGATTACCTCTCTTGTCCATTTGCCTTTTAAAAAAGCATGCTATAAAACTGAAACCGCTCTTGTACAATCTGACTGAACAAATCCTTCAGTTGAGACCTAACTTCGGCAGAATGAAAGTATTTCCATATCAACTGTCACTTCTCAGACCCCTCTTGTGGTTCACAGATTTCTTCAGTTCTCCCGATCACTCCAAGATTTTATTTTTCTGAAGACAGGAACTTATACTCAGTTCCCAGAGGATACAGTTTGGGTCATTCTTGTGTGACTTGAGCCTGACATGCATCTTATTACTCCATCTGCAGAACTCAGTTGAGGAAAGCCACTGAAAGAGAGTGTTACAAGTGACAAATGGAACATTCTCCCGAGCTAAATGGAAAAATTATCAATTATACCCCTGTCCCTATTGTCAAGTTATACACAGTGGAAATCATGTACCATGTCAGCTCTAACTAGATAAATCCCAACTGTTAAGCAACCAGAGCCCCTCTAGCAATGAGCAGAGAAGGTAAAGGAGAAAAAGGGACCCCAGAATGCAATTTTTTATTCTCCCAGTTATGAACTATTTTGTTTTCAGATGTTAAACAGTTGCTAATTTCTTCTAGTCATTAGCATAGTTTGGCCCTGAGTTTTAAAACAAAAAGAGGACATGCTATTTGAGGTTTTATGGCTGTAGATAAAAATCCTTCTGTACACAATGAGCACACACATTTTTTAACAAACTACAACCAGATTTTATTTTTTTCCTTATTTTTCTTCAGTTCTTTTTTGTATAATGATCACATTCATCATAGGGCATTTGTGCCTCTACAGGATATATTTTTCTTCTTCTTTTCCCCCTTTCCCTGCCCTCCCTTCAACTTCTCTTCCTCTCCTTATTTACAAAAACTTTGTGTTCATTTTTTTCCTTCTATTCTCTTTTTACCCTTGTCCCTTCCTTCCTATATTCATCCCCCTTCCTTGGACTCCTCTCATTTGAACATTTTCTCCCCATTTTTCAGTGTCTATTGTATATTTTGGTCCTCATTTACATTCTCAGTTTCTCATACCAGAGATACAATGTGGTATTTCATTTAAGGGAATGGTCTCAAGCTGCATCCATTTCACTAGAAATGTCTGAAGCTCATCCTTCCTTATGGTAGAGTAGTACTCCATTGTATTAAAAAGCCCCACATCTTCTTCATCCATTGATCAGTGAATGCACATCTGTGTTGCTTCCAAGATTTTGCTATTACAAACTGTGCCACTATAAAAATGAGTGTCATATATTGCTGGGATATGATGCTTTTAATTCTTTTGGAAATATACCAAGATGGAGGGATAGCTAGATCAAATGGAACCTCTAGTCCTTTTTGGGGCACCTCCACACTGATTTCCACAGTGCCCACACCCATCTACACTCCCACCCACAGCAGAGAAGGGCTCCTTCCCCTGCCACACAGCCCCATTCAACCAGACTTTAGATGCCTGAGAAGTAGCATGGGCTGGAGTGAGTCACAGGGAAGTAATCATTTTACAGTTGTCCAGCCAAGCTCATGTTTGCCCAGTTGTTTGCTTGCTCCCTGCCAACACAGAAACATCAAAGTAACACGACATCAGAAAATAGCACAGCTTTAAAAGAAGATGCTGTCTCCAGTTTGCTTATTTAGTCAACAAATATTTAAAGGATGCCTGCCATATGGAAGACATTGTTCTAGCCATGGAAGGTGCAAGTCAGCAAGAAGGCAACATGTTTTCATCCTGTGTGAAATGTTTCATGGTCAATGTGACATTAATATTAATAATAAAGAGACCGGTAATGGAATACATAGTAGAATAAATATGTTTTAGTGGAAGAGGGGATGTGACCATAAAAAACATTTCCTCAAGCTCTAAAAAAATAGTTTATAAGCAGGTGTGGTGGCACCTGCCTATAATCTCAGCACTCTGGAAGGCTAAGGTGGGAGGATCACAAGTACAAGCCCAGCTAGCAACTTAGAGACTCAGCAAGACCCTGTTTCAAAACATAAACAAATAAATAAATGGGCCGGGAATGTAGTAGCTCAGTGCAAAGGCCGAGTTTGAGTTCTACTACCACAACAAAATTTTAATGCAATTAATTAATTAATTGAAAATAGAGCTTATCTCCACAACTTCAAGTCTAATGAAAGAAATCTGAGTGGTCCTGAGAAATAAAATTGTGGAGTTTTTTCTAACTGTTATAAATTCCACAAAATTTGTCTTCTTAACCAACGTACTGTTTGGTGGTGCTAAATATATCCCTCATGTTATGTAAGCATCGCCATCTTCCACCTCCACACCCCTTTCCATCTTACAAACCTGCAACTCTACCCTCATTACAGAATAGCTTATGTTTCCGCCCCCTCCTGCCTATGGCCACCACCACTCTACTGTCTGTCTCTGATTTTTGACTGTTCTAAGTGTCTCATGCTAATGGAATGTATTTATCCTTGTCTGACTGGTTTATTTCACCTGGTGTAAAGTCTTCAAAGTTCAACCATTTGTAGCATGTGTCAAATTTTCCTTCCTTTTTAAGGCTTAATAGTCTCCTGTTGTGTATATACACCACATTTTGCTTATCCACCTCTCCTCCATCCAGGGACACTGGTAACTTCCACATCTTAGTGACTGTGAGTACTGCTGTCAACATGGATGAACCATTATCTCCTTAGTTCCTGTTTTTTGTTCTCTTTTAGTTCCTGTGGAGTTGCAGGCTCATATAATAATCTTATTTTTCATTTTTTGTGGAACTGCCCTATTGTTTTCTACAGTGGCTATATCATTTCAACAAACTGTAGACTGATGCCAATTTCTCCATATCTTCACCAACAATTATCTTCTGTTTGTTTTATTTCTTTGTTGTGTGTGTATTATTACAGCAGCCATCCTAATGGATGTTCAGTTATCTCATTTTAGTCACATTGTGTGTTTGTGATAAATATCTGTCTTGGTTACTTTTCTCTTCTTGCTGAGACAAAATACCTGACACCCAGAGTGGAGGAAGAAAAGGGTCATTTAGCTCACAGTCTGTGGAGGTTTCAGTCCATACTCAGCTGGCTCCAAGTCAGAGTGGCACATGACAGAAGGCAACTGTTCATGGGGTGGAAGACAGCAAAGCAGCCAGAGCAAAAGGGAGGAAGACCAGCAAGCAGCCCCTTTCTCTCCCTTACATATGCAAAACTATCCACTCCAGCGCAGGTGTAGCTCTCACACCCATAATCCCAGCATTGGATGATGGATCAGTCATAAGCTCTAAAAGCCCGCCCCATGACTGCATGTGGCTTTGGGAGGGGACACCCAGAAACAAACCATAACAATATCATAGTTAGAAGAAAATAGAAAGGACTTTAAAAACACATGAGGATGAGAAATCTCCAAACAGATCTCCACAGTGGTTGCACCAGTCTGCATTCCCACCAGCAGTGTAATAGAGTCCCTATTTCTCCACAGCCTCGCCAGCATTTGTTATTGGATGACTTTTTCATACTGGCCAGTCTTACTGGGTTGAGATGAAATCTCGATGTTGTTTTTATTTGCATTTCTCAAATGACTAAGGATGTGGAACACTTTCTTATATATTTATTTGCCATTTGTATTTCTTTACCTGAGAAGTGTGTATTCATCTCAGATGCCCATTTCTGGATTGGGTCTTTGAATTTGGACAGGTACATGTTTTTTAATTCTTTGTATGTTCTAGATAGAAGACCTTTGTCTGAGGGACAGCCAGCTAGGATTTTTTCCCAATTTGTGGGTTTTCTTTTTACTTTGCTGG